>CAUYUJ010008501.1:0-10000 GCA_963575745.1 Prorocentrum cordatum
GCCGTAGAGCACCATCTGCTTGTGCTGGATGAGGTCGTCGTACTTCACGCTGGTGCTCTGGGGCGTCTTGTGGCAGGTCTACAGGCGGTGCTGCGTGGTTCCGATGACCTGGTCGCATGGCCCGCGACCGCGCTCAGTTGGTTTCTGAATCGCCACCTGCTCCGTCGCCATCGCCGCCTCCTGCGCTGGCGCGGAGGGGCTCGGCCGCCGCGGCCACTGCCGCCCAGACTGTTGGGCCGCGCTGCTGCGCCGTGCCAACTGGGCGCAGTCGTCGGCAGTAGCTCCAACTGGCCCCGCGCGCGGGGAGATGCAGGAAGGCCCGGATCGAATCGAAGAGGCTGCGGTGGGAGACGGACCTGGGTAGCGTTGGAGTCGGAGCCCGACGCCTTGTCCCTGGCCTAGCGCGGTTGTTCCCCGAGCGGGTGGGAACGCGACGTGGCCCGTAGTTGCGTTGGTAGCTGCGGGGGAAGACGAGGGGTCAGGGCGAGGCTGGGGGGCCCTAGTTGGTCCAGCTCCTGGTGCATAATGTCCTGGTTCGGTCCTGGTTCAGCTTTTCCCTTTCTCCTGGGGCTCCGTAGTAGGTGGACAGTATGCGGCCCTGTATGTCCGCCTCTGGTGGGTGGGGTAGGTGGTCGCCGATGTCGGTCCGTGGTGGGTTCCATGCGTGCCAGGTCCACTCGTATTCGCGCATGCCCCGCTGTCGTGAGGTCCCGATTCCAATAGCTGCCTGCCCAGTCCTGCATCAGAGGCCGACGCGCCCAGTAGCGATGAAGGTTGTCGCGTGCGCGGGGTGGTGGGGGGGGGGGGAGACCGCAACCGTGAGAGTAGGTTGACAGATGGCGTGGCCAATCTCTCGTTGTTGCCCCATGGACTGATAGTTGTCCATCGGGCGCTGTTCTTGCTAGTAGGTAGCCATGCATCGTATTTCTGCCATGTGGCCCCCAACTCGTGACGCTGTGTCTCGTAATATCGCATATCGCTCGCGGTCGCTGCTGATCAGCATCGCTAGTTGCTCTCTGGTGCACGGCGGGGCTGAGGGGGGTGCGATCGCTGGATGGCCTTGGCCCCGTTGATCCTGAGGAGGCGCTCGCGGGGCCCGCAACTGCTGGCGGTTGATGGGCTGCTGGGCCTCTCTCGCGGCTAGCTCGCGGTCCACGGCGCCTGCTGGGCTGGGCCTCGACGGCCCTCTCCAAGCCCACCTTCGGGCCACCTGGCCGGCTCTTATCGCGCGCGTGACCCTGGTCCCGCGCTGCTCCGCCCCCCCCCCCCGACGGCTCGCGCGCCTCCTGGATCTCGCGCTGCAGGAATACTTCCGTCGCGAACGTTGGCCCCAGTGGCTGGCCGAGCTACTCCATGAACTCCGCGGGGGTCTTGGCCACGGGCTGCATCGGCTGGTCGTTGTCCTGCGCCTTGGCCTCGAGCTGGCCGCGAGGAGGGCCGCGTCCGCGGCGGCCCCTGCCCTTCGCCATCGCCTTCCCGCCGCGCCCGCGGCCTGTCTTCATCGGGGACAGGGCCCGCTCTTCCGCGATGAGGGCCTGCGAGAACTCGCCGGCGAGGCGGCGGCGGTGGCGGGGGGCGGAGGGGGCGCGGATCTCCGTCGAGCTCTGCGGGGCCAGCCGCTGCAGTGCACGCGCGCCGTCTCGTAGGTCTGATTGCACCCGCTCTCCTCCCCCACCTGGGCCCCAGCCTCTTCCGGGGGGCCCGCGACCTCGCCCTCCTCCTCGGGCTCCTCGTTGGGTCGCCTGGCCGCCGCTGCCGTCGCCGATGTTGGCCTGTTTCTGCGGTCGTAGTTCTTCTGGCCCTGGCGGCGGCGGGCGCTGGGCTCGCCGCTCCATCGTCTCGGCCTCGGCGTTTCAGGCTCCGTGCAGCTCCGCCTTTTGCCGCTCTGATTACATGCGCCTGGTGATCCTCTGTGCTTGAGCCTGATGGGTGCGTTTCCCACGCGTCAATGCACTGGGTCCTTGCATAGGGTGGGCCCACTTGGACCTGTCCAGGCGGCATGTCCCGTGCTTGTGGACCGATATCGTGGCATGGTCGATCGTCGTTTTCCTGTCTACAAACGTACTCTTACTCCGCGGACACTGGTCGTTGATCATTACTGCTGCAACTCGTCTAATGTCGTGCACTTCCCGTCGGTGCCCTGCAAAGGCCGCGCGGGTTCGGCGTGTCTGTCCGCGCGTTGTCTCCACTTCCTTCGTGTCCACATTAACGTGGTTGCACCAGTAGGGTCGTAGTAACTACGCCTCTCCCCCATTGACCTCCTCCCCCCCCATCGCTAGCACGCCCCAGGTTCTTTCATGGCTGTGCAATTTTCTGGGGGCATGTCTGTAATTGTAGTTTTTGTTGCGTGCTCCCTGTCCCGAATATGGCCGGATCAGAATCTCGTTGCGCGTGCCATCCCATCCCCTCGTCTCTCTCGAAGAGTAGCGAGTAGCTGCATGTCTGCAGCGAATGGTTGGGCCCGCGGAATAGAACGTGGCCCTATCCAATTCGCGTCCGCAAGCCCCCCTGGCCCCCCGTGATGCGTCTAGTCGAGAGGGGGGCCAAATACTGCAGCAAGCACCGCGCCGCGCTACTTGCGGTGGCAGGGCCAGCTCTGGCACCACCTTAGTCGTCGCACCGACAACACAATGCTTGAACGTTCCATCCTCCCGTGCCTGAACACATTTCGTAGGTTGTTGCAGCGCGCGGTGCCGTCTTCCTTTTTCCAATGCATAGCCCCTCCTGCTAGCGTGCGGGAGTATCTGCCTAGTGCGCTGCCCAGCGCATCGGTGCATGCTGCAGTCGTGACACATGCAGTTAGTCCGCTAAGGGTTGCGCCTATGACGAAGGACATGTACATTAGTCGTTTGATCTGTCGCGGCGTGTCGGATGTCCAGAAGATGCCGCATTGTCGCCGCGCTTGTCTCATCGCGCTGATGCATCTCGCTTTCGCCCGCGATGCCCCGCCCTGCTGGTAGGCGCGGCCCTGGCACCCTCATTTCTCTGAGGGCGGGCCTCTTAGTGTGATGTTGCGTCGTAAGGCCTTGATAGTGCCGTAGTTCCCCCTGCCCGCTAATAATAGTAAGTGGCTTGATTTGCCGTGGTTAAGGCCCCGAGCTCCTTCTTTCAATGCGTCGGCCAGTCTGTCGGTGGCGTTGTTGACTTGTGTCTCTATCTCTTGTGCTGTGGCCGCTTCTGAGATGGTTGTTACGTGGGTGATGTCGTCCATGCATGCGTTGAGGCCTATGCCGTGTACTTCGCCTCCCACTGGGCCGTAGATGTCGCGTATAGTCTGGTTTGGGTCGATTCTTTCCTGAGACCGCCATTTGCCGACGTAGATGTTGTGTGCGGCGTTAACTTGTCACGGGTGCAGAGTGCAGCCCATTTGCGATCCAGTCGCGCTTTCCGCTTCTATTGGGCCGTCCGACGCCTCGACTGTCATGGTGGAGTGGCCAATGGGAGCCGTTGCGCATCGTTGATCTCTTCCGCGTGCCTTCCTGTGCTACCGCCATTAGTGGTGCTCTGTTTGTGGCTGCGGCGGCGACGTGGCTGGCCCCTCCTAGCTCGGCCCTCCACTGGGCGATTTGCGCGCGTAGAATGGAATTGCCCCTGCGCCTGCGCGGGGACCCCCCCGCGCCCATGTCGGGCGGCCAAGTGGCGGGGCGGTCGGTGGGGGCGGACCTCCCCGACGCGAACTTGCAGCGCTTCGTCTTCTCCGCGCTCGCGAGAGGGGATGGATGACCGACTGGCTCGCCAGCGTTCCCGGAAATGAAACTCGGGCTCCCGCCCGAGGCGAGGATCATCCAGGGTCGCCCCTTCGAACTGGCGGGGTGCGCTGCCCCCCAGGGGGGCGCTGCCTTACCGACTCCATCGCGACGGGACGCCCCCGGAAACCGCCCTCTCAAGCTCGCGGCTTGAGCCATTGCAGACCGCCGAAGTGGATCACGCACAGCGCGCGCCTCATTTGCCGACGCCTGGCCTTCTTTTTCAAGGCTCAACGACTGCTCCCCGGAGGATGGCGCAAACTCCCCTCCCGCTTGCCCTGAGGGCTGAAAGTGGGCTCGTGACTCCAAAGATCCCCCCCCCCAGGTCAATCGTCTGCAACTGACTTTCGTCGGGTGGGATGGCAGCGGCCGCCCCCGCCCCCCCCTCCTCTTGCCCCCACTCCCCCCCCTCCCCCTCCTCCTCCTCCCCCTCCTCCTCCTCCTCCTCCTCCCCCTCCTCCTCCTCCTCCTCCTTTCCCTGACAAAGACAACCGCTGAACAACTGGGAAAAAATGAGAACGTCGCCCGGAGGCTGCTGCAGCCTGGACGGCACGCTCAGCCATGGAGGCTGACGACGTGGGCCCCATCCCGCGGCGACGCGCGGGGCCTGCTCACCCGTGGCAAGCGAGCTGGCGCCTCGAGACGGTGAGGTGGCCGACTGCTCGCCGCTGCCCCTGACCTGGGCGATGATGCCGACGCGAGGTCGCCGACGTAGTCGACGACCGCCCGGCAGCCCTCGACGCGGCGCGCCGCCGCCTCGGACATGGCCGCGCAATCTACCATTCTTCCCTCCACGCCCGCGTCGCAGGTGAAGGCGGCAGGGGGGGCTGGGGTCTCGCCGAAGACCTCCTGCAGAAATGATGACTGATTGAGCTCCTTCGGGGCCATGTCCTAGTCGCTGAGCACCATCCGCGGCAGTCGCAACGCGCGCAGCGCGGCGCGCAACCGCTGGCACCTGGCAGCGTTGCGCCCCGACATGCCGATGGAGCAAGATCCGTAGAACAGGATGGCGATGAAAGAATCGACCTGGCAATGGACGACCGACCCCACGAAGCTGTCCGCTGCCGACGAACCAGGCGCCTTCAACGAGTTGGCCTGGGGGTCTCTCAGGCTGGACACCTGCAGATGCGTCTGGGCGGAAAGGATCTCACCTCCTTCTTTCGCACGCTCAGCTGTGGCTGCTGAGCGACGCTGCCCAGCTGCTCGAGCTGCGTTGGCAATCGTTCTGCGATGCTGAGCCCTGGCTATCTGATCCCGTTTGCGCGGCGCAGACTCGGCAAGATGAGCCTTCACGCACAACCAGATGGCATGGCCCAGACCCTCCTGAGCGAAATGCGTGAACGCCTGTTCCCCCAGGGCGGTGGCGCTGGCATAGAGAATGGAAGGGCGGGCTGATGCGTCCTGGCTGGCTTCGCCCTCCGTGCTGGACACAACCGGCGCCCGGCCGTCGGCGATCAGCGACGGCGGCTCGCAGCCGGGCGCTACCCGTCAGGCGACGGCGGCGGCCTGGGGTGCGCTGGCAGCTGCGCCGCCGCTGAGTCCGCTCGCGCCGGCGGCGCCACTGGCCGTCGCCTTGTCGGCCGCGGCCGCCGCGGCGAACTTGGCTGAGGACAGCCGCGCCGCCTCCGCCTGGATCCTTGGCCTCCTGCTGCCCCTTCTCCTCCCTGGACTCAGCTGCGGTCTCGCCGCTGGCGTCTGCGCCAGTTCCTGCAAGCGGCGTGACTGCCTCGGGGCTGCGGCCTGCTCCACGTCCACCGTGGCTGTGGCCTGGGCCTCCCCTGAGTTGCCGCGCGTCTTCTTGGCCATGCGTTTGTTTCTGTTCGCGCGCACCTCCTCTGCCTTGGTCAGCCACTGCTTGACATCCGACGATTTGGAAGAGAAAACGCTCTTGAGCGCCTGCAGCTGGTCGTGGATGGTGGGCAGCTTTTTCTTCTCGGCCTCCTCGACCTCCAGACCCTCGACGTCCTGCAAGAAAGGCTCGTCTCAGGTGAGCTCGATCAGCTCGCTGGGATTATTGGGGCCGCCATGGTGGGAGTCGGGGCTCGCCGCGACCCCTGCATCCCGCGCCAGCGACTCCACCGCGCCCTTCCTCGCCAGCTCGACCTTGGCGATGGGTGGCGGCCGCGGCCGCCTCCTTGCCCGCGGCCGCGTCCAGCGCTGCCTGCAACCTCCTCGCGTTGGCGACGGCCTGGTCGTGCCTGTGGTTGGCGTCGCGCCAGGCGGCGTCCGCCTTGGTGAGCGCGGCTGCCGCCGAAGGCGGCGCAGCAACGCCCTGGGCAGCAGCCATGTGCTCCACCCTCTGCTTCAGGAACTTCTTGAACTCCTCATCCATGGTCATCTTCAGCGCCTCCATGAATTGGTCCTTCACGGACCCTGGCCTCGACCATGGCGCCCGGGGCCCCTCGCTGGCGAAGGCCAGCGGCTCCTCGACCCAGTCTGCGAACGTGGCACGGCGCTCGCGCGAGGCCGAGCGGGACTTCTTCGGCTTGCACAGGGTCACCTCACGGGCGCAGCGGGCACACTTGTAGCCGAAAGTAGCGAGAAACCTCCCGTCGTGATTGTTTCACAGCGCGAGGGGGTCTGGTTTCGCCGCCGACGCCGCCGTCGCCGTCGTCTCCGCCGCCGCCGCCGCCGCCGCCGCCGCCGTCGTCGTCGTCGTCGTCGTCTTCGTCGTCGTCGTCGTAGTCGTCGTCGACTTCGTCGTCGTCGTCGTCGTCGTCGTCGTCGTCGTCGTCGTCGTCGTCGTCGTCGTCGTCCTCGTCGTCGTCGTCGTCGTCGCCGCCGTCGTCACCGTCGTCGTCGTCCTCGTCCTCGTCGTCGTGAATTTTTCACAGCGCGAGGGGTTCTGGGTACATCAGAGGACCTGGCGGCACCACCGGTCGCCGAGGCCGCGCGTGCGGCCGCACGGTGGCCAGCGCCTGGCCTTTGGGGCACCCGAGCTCTGCGGCGAGGGGGGCGGGCAGCTATGCTCCGCAAGCCGCTCGACAGTGGCCCCATTTGGAGTACGCGTCGCGACTCGCAGTGCCAAACCATATGTCATGCCTCTCCTCCTCCTACTCCTCCTCCTCCTCCTCCTCCTCCTCCTCGTTCTCCTCCTCCTCCTCCTCCCCCTCCTCCTCCTCCTCCTCCTCCTCCTCCTCCTCCTCCTCCTCCTCCTCCTCCTCCATTCCTTTGCCTTATAAAAAACTTCTCCCTGTCGCACCCCGATGCCATTTTTCAGCGCGGTCTGGGCGTTTCGCTTGCTACTTCCTCACCACTTATGACCCTGAAGCTTAGACATTGACCACAGTTTCACTAATGGAGGGCGGATCGTTTTCAACATGTGCCTATCGCTTTAGCGTCGCGCACATTCGTTTAACAATTTGCAAAAGCTTCACGGATTGAGGGCGGCCCGTTTTCAAAATGTGGCTCTCGCCTTAGCGCCGCGCACACACGTTCTTTAACTTTGCAAGAGCTTCACGGATTGAGGGCGGCCCGTTTTCAAAATGTGGCTCTCGCCTTAGCTCCGCGCACAAAGGTTCTGTAACTTTGCAAGAGCTTCACGGATTGAGGGCAGCTCCTTTTCACAATGTGGCCCTTGACTTAGCGTCGCACGCATTCGATTTTTACATTTGCAAAGAGTTTCACGGATTCCCATGGTCAGCGTACCAGATATGACATTGTGGAGGAATTCCCCCAATCAGAGCTTGCCTCTGTAGGCGTCTTAGCGGACTCATATGGTTAGGTGAGGTTCGTCGCCGATTTCGGTGGCCGGCCCAGGTACCCGGATGGGTGCCCGGGTGCCCGGGTGCCCAGGTGCCCGGGTGCCCGGTAGCCCGGTAGCCCTATAGCCCTCTAGCCCTATAGCCTTATAGCCCTATAACCCTATAGCCCTCTAGCCCTCTAGCCCTCTAGCCCTCTAGCCCTGTAGCCCTATAGCCCCATAGCCCTCATAGCCCTCATAGCCCTCATAGCCCTATAGCCCGCTAGCCCGAATAGCCCTATAGCCTTAGAGCCTTATAGCCTTATAGCCCTATTGCCCTATAGCCCTATAGCCCTATAGCCCTATTGCCCTATAGCCCTCTCGCCCTCTAGTCCTATAGCACTATAGCCCCATAGCCCTATAGCCCTATAGCCCTATAGCCCCATAGCCCTATAGCCCTAAAAACATTATGATTGGGGCTTCCCCCAGAACAAATAAAATTATGAGGGCGCAACAGTTACGTTGATTCGTGTTGTTGAAGTCTAAAGAATAGAATTCTGGCACGATTCAGGATCGTCCAGACGCAACAGCCAGGTTGATCCGTGGCGTTGGAATCCCGAGACCAATGTTTTGGCATGCTTCAGGATCTTCAAACAGTTGTCTTCCAACGAGGCAGTTCCTTCAGTCGAAATGATCCGTTGTAGGGGCCTATGAAGAGGGAGCTTGGAGGAAGGGTTTATGCAAACATCGTTGATGACTCTTGGGTTTACACTGGTCCTCCTCCTCCTCCTCCTCCTCCCCTTCCTCCTCCTCGTACTCCTCCTTCCCTTCCTCCTCATCCTCCCTTTCTCCCTCACTCCTCGTCCGCCTACTCTCTTTCCCGAGACAAAGCGGCCAACATGATGCCTTGTTGCGCTAAGCTGCCAAGGAAAACGTTGCTTGAGGTCCGACTAGCTTTGCCAATAGGCAATGAAAAAATAAGCGACTTCGCAGCAAGGGCAGTGAGCGCGGGGGAGGATAGCCTTTGTCCTCCAGCTCCGACTGCGCCAATGAACGCGAGAAGTGCGCACGGCGACGTGGCAGGGCACCCCTGTCTCCCGAAATTTCGCTGCGCGCCCAGTACAATACATGTGCACACTCGTGAGACATGGAAATCGCCACTACCCTGTTGCAGCAGGGGGGTGCGAGCCCGTGCGTGGGCGGTGCCCTCTCATTCCCTTTCTCCTCCGCCTCCTCCCCCACCATTCGGCTGTGTTGGTCCACGAGGGTGTAACAACCGTGGGCCAGCGCCCGTCAAGCGGGGACTACGTTTAACGGGCACTTTGGCCAGTGACCCAGCGAACCCAACCCTTCCCGATGTGGGCAACGCTGCATTGCCAGAAAGAGGCCCGAAAGTGGCCACATTCGGCAAAATCGCAAAGCACCCGGTAGTACGTAGGTACACGTTGCGGTGCCGTCGAGTGGGTTGAAGAAACGTGCGGCCAGACCTGGGGCAGAAGAACATCCTCCAAGAAATGAGACCTTTTCACGGGCGAAGAACGGTATATAACATAAACGTTTTCGCTGTCGGGGGCGCCTGCCCCAGGGCGGCTGGAAAGTTTATACCCCTACGGTGCCACCGTAGGGGTACAAACTTTCCAGCCGCCCAGGGACAGGCGCCCCCGACAGCGAAAAAGTTTATGTTATACCGTTCTTCGCTCGCTTGACCTTGCGCCGGCCGGAACACAGAGAACGTTCGAGGGCACCCTCCCCCACACCGCGCAAGAACGCCCCCCGGACACGCAGAACGTCAGGGCCCCCCCTCCCGATCCCTCGGTCCGACCTCCTCCTCCTCCTCCTCGAGGAGGAGGAGGAGGAGGAGGAGGAGGAGGAGGAGGAGGAGATGTTGGAGGAGGAGGAATCCGACCTCGATCTCGGATGCCTCGGCCCGACCCCGCGCACTCTCCGCTCCCCCGCTCCGGGCCCGCGGCGGCACCTCTCCTCGGGGCCGCGCCCGGAGAGCCGGCGCGCGGCGACTCTCTGTCCGCACGGGGGCCCCCGGGCGACGCCTCGACCCCCGCCCCAGGACTGGCCTTGTGGTCGGGGGCCTTCACACACGGAGCAGCGGTCCATGGATCTGAAGGGGCCCCAGGACACACAAATACATACGCACAAAGAGAAGGAGTCCCCATGCTTCCCCCCATATATTTGTTGGGTTTTCGTCTTCCCCCCCCCACTTCCCATATTTTCCCATATCTTCGGGGGAATCGACGATTCATTGTGTCTGTGTGTTTTTTCCCTTCCTGAGGATCTGGCGCGCGGTCACCAAATCCATGGATCGGGGGAGGTGCCCTCCCCCAAAATGCGGCCGGCGCCGCCTCGCTCGGCGGCAGGAGTCCGCGGTTTCTCCCATGGAAGCGGGGCCCGTCGCCAATCCACGCTCCCTTGATCCAGGTTTGCGATCGCCTGATATGCTGCCCCCATCGTACTTCAGGACCACATCCCAGAAGTAATTTCGAGCACCCAGGAAAGCATCGAAGCGGTGTCGCAGGCGTATCGCCTCCCGGGGCCCAGCGCGTGCAGACCCTCCAGT
>CAUYUJ010008501.1:12500-39767 GCA_963575745.1 Prorocentrum cordatum
CTGGCGGCAACAGGCGTGTCCGGGACGGCGGAACAGGCAAATTCCACGCGAGGCGTGCAATGCACGTGCACTGAGCAAAATGCTCAGTATTCACTGGGACGCACCTAGCGCACAGAGGTGCAAGCTGCGGAGTAAGTCGCCCTTGCGGCGCCAAGCTCCGAGCAACTGCCCAGACAGACAACTATGTACCAGCCTGGGACTGGTGGGAATACGCGAAGCGTCAAGAATTACAATCCTGAAACAAGTCCAACCAGTACCAGGCTGGAGGGCCGAGCTCAGGAGAGGACACAGGGGCCGCAGGCGTTCAGCGGCTTAGCCGACTGGAGCTTGTTCTGCTCGAACACGCACTCCTCGGAGATGCCGGCCTGGAAATATCGCGTACCCTGTCCGTGCCGCTTGTCCTCCAGGCAATGCCACGCGGATTACCGCCCCAGACATCCAGTGATGCAATCTTGCCCGTCGCGGCGAGGTTTGAAGCCCGATGCATTCTCCCGAACGTCCGCTGGAGACCTGAGCTTGGACCTGGAAACCACCTCCGCCCAGGCACCCTGCGATGTCATTTTCATAACTCGCACCGTTTTCCTTTCATTTCGGCCCCCCGGGGCCCCTTCTCGACCCCTGCGGCCATGAAAAATGGGTCTGGGGCGGACAACTGCCCCCCCCCCCACCCACCCCCCGAAGGGGAAAGCGTCGAGACCGCAGGGGCCATGTATTGGAACATGCATGTCGCTGGTTGGTGTCTGGGAGTCCAACACAGTCAGCCCGTAGAAGAAGGACGCACGATGATAGGATGCAGGGGCCCTTGAAGGCCATGCCGACACTTTTCGAGCGCGGGCGCGGACGGCCGAAGATGGGCCGAAGGGGAAGCGTGCAAGGGCAACCTTGGAAAGTTGTGGAGGAGGAGGAGGAGGAGGAGGAGGAGGAGGAGGAGAGGAGGAGGGGAGGGGAAGGAGGAGGAGGAGGAGGAGGAGAGAGAGAAGGAGGAGGAGGGAGGAGGAGGAGGAGGAGGAGAGGAGGAGGAGGAGGAGGCGGAGGAGGGGAGGAGGAGAGAGGAGGAGGAGGAGGAGGAGGAGGAGGATAGAGAGGAGGATGAGGAGGAGGAGAGGAGGAGGAGGAGAGGAGGAGGGCAGAGGGGCAGGAGGAGGGAGGAGGAGGAGGAGGAGGAGGAGGAGGAGGAGGAGGAGGAGGCGGAGGAGAGGAGGAGAGGAGGAGCAGGAGAGGCGTGACCACACGAGCGCAGGTCGAGAGCACAGCCCTGGGCCGCGCGGGGGCGCGCCCAGCGAAGGCCGCTCCGAGGCGGCGAGAGCCCCCCTGGACTACAGGATCATCGGGGTGCCCCATCCAAAGCTGGGGCTGCTCCTGACCCTCCTCCTCCTCCTCCTCCTCCTCCTCCTCCTCCTCCTCCTCCCTCCTCCTCCTCCCTCCTCTTCCTCCTCCTCCGTCCATCCTCCTCCTCCTCCTCCTCCGCCTCCTCCTCCTCCTCCTCCTCCCTCCTCCTCCTCCTCCTCCTCCTCCTCCTCCTCCTCTCCTCCTCCTCCTCTCCTCCTCCGCCTCCTCCCTCCTCCCTCCTCTCCTCCTCCTCCTCCTCCTCCTGCCTCCTCCTCCTCCTCCTCCTCCTCCCTCCTCCTCCTCTCCTGCTTCCTGCTCCTGCTCCTGCTCCTGCTCCTGCTCCTGCTCCTGCTCCTCCTCCTCCTCCTCCTCCTCCTCCTCCTCCTCCTCCTGACCTTCTTGGCAGATGCATGGCAGGCTCATGTCGCAATGACGCTGGCGTTGTCTTCTGACACCGCGCGGATCGCTCCATGCTGATAAGCGGCGACCTCCGCGCCCTACCCCCACCACCCATCGAGTCTCCTGGATCGATGGGAGGCGGGGGGGTAGGGTTCAAATCTCACCACGTGCTCCACGAATGCCGAACCCAGCCCACCGCCGCCCATCGAGCTGCCCGAATCGTGGATCGGCGGGCGCAGGGCTCGGAGTCCGGAGTTCGCCGCCGAATTGAGCGATCGCGTCTCTCGTCTTCCCTCCGGCAGCGCAGAGCTTTCGACGTCGGCCGCTTCCAAGCCAGCAGCGGTGGGGTTGGCCGCGAGCGCCCGTGCCCGGGCCCGCCGCCACGCCGGCGCCGCGCGGACCTGGCTACTCGTGTTGGGGGGCCCGCCAGCCACTCTTGAGGGTACAGGTTCGAGGACCGACGAGTCGTTCGGTTTGTTTCAACATCTGGGGAAGTTCCGGGGGGCAGGAGAGGGGGGGCTCGGAGGTGTCCTCCTCCTCCTTCTCCTCCTCCGCCTCAGCGATGCTCTGAAATGCTTGGGGGCCCCGACTTGGGGGTCCTGGGGCGTCTCCGCCTCCTCCTGAGGAGGGGGAGGAGGACCCCACACAACCTCCCCAAACCACCCAAAAACGTGCTCGATCCTCGATGCTCCTCCTCTCCCCCTCTCCTCCGACGTTGCCGCGCCTCCGCGACTCGGGCCCCGAGGGATCTCGAGCCCTTTTTTCTTGGGCTGGGAAACAACCTCTGGAGGCCGAAGATACAAGCATCGGAAAGCCGGCCGCCGGGACCGCTTACACGACGCCTGGATGTGAGAGCCCTCCAGCCTCGATCCCCCCGAGGAGGTGGCGCAATCCCTGCGCAGTGGTGGCCCCCCTTGGCATTGCACCGGTGTCCTCCACCCACTGCCCGCTGTACTTCCCGCCGTCCGGGAAGCTGAAGGTGCCCCGGCCGTGCCTCGCCAGGCTCGAGGCGACATTTCGCCACTGGGCATCAGAAGATGTTTCGTTTTGTTGTGTGTATGTGTACATGTGTATCTGTGTACATGTGTACATGTGTATATATGTGTCAGTGTAGCTGTAAGTGTAAGTGTAAGTGCAAATGCAAGTGTAAGTGCAAGTGTCAGCGTGAGTGTAAGCGTAAGTGTATGTGTGTGTGTGCGTCTATGCGTGCGTGCGGGCGGGCGTGGGTGTGGGTGCGGGTCTGGGTGTGGGTGTGGGTGTGGGAGTGGGTGTGGGTGTGGGTGTGGGAGTGGGTGTGGGTGTGGGTGTGGGTGTGGGTGTGGGTGTGGGTGTGGGTAGGTGTGTGTATGTGTGTATGTGTGTATGTGTGTGTGCGTGTGTGTGTGGTGTGTGTGTGTGTGCGGGTCTGGGTCTGGGTCTGGGTCTGGGTCTGGGTCTGGGTCTGGGTCTGGGTCTGGGTCTGGGTGCGCGTGGGCGTGGGCGTGGGCGTGTGCGTGTGCGTGTGCGCGTGGTGCGCGTGCGCATGCAAGTGCGCGTGCGCGTGCGCGTGCATGTGTGTGCATGCGTGTGTGTGTGTGTGTGTGTGTGTGTGTGCATGTGTGTGCTTCAGTCCCGGCACTTTCCCCCAATTCCGGCCTCAGGTGGTCGGCTTCGGCCCCGGAGCTTTCGAACATATACATACATATATGTGTATATAGACCTATATATATCTATGGGACGGAAGACCCAAACAGCAGACTATGAGTTTTCTCCTCGGTCCTCGGCCCCAGAGGTCCCGACCCTTCCACAAAGGAACTGTCTTCCGTCCCGGGTTCACTGTCGATGGCCCTGGGCCCGAGAGAGGCTCTCGAAAAGGCTATACTCGTGAGCACCACCGCGGTTGAGCAACAAAAACATCACCGGATATGTCTAGGAGCTGTCCCCCATGGTCGGGACCTCCGGCACCCGCGGGCTGGCAAAAGAAACGAGAGCCGCCGGATAGCTGGGGGATTTCGGTAACCCTGCACCCAGACATGGTTTTATCTCTTGGGAGGCGCATCTTTTTCGGGTGTTGCTAGAATTACCCCTGGCCCAAGGTGCCCCCAGCGTTTCACTCCATTTTGGAGCACCTGGGGCCCTCTGGGCCTCGTGAGGGGTGCTTTGGAGGCCGCTTGGGCCAACCCGAGAATCCTGGGGTCACCTTGGTCCAGGGGCACTTCTAGCAACAACCGACTGTTGCTTCCGCAGCCTCCCGCCACCCCTCCGCCGGCTCCTGCCGGCGGAGGCGGCCTCGTGCCACTTCCGCCGCCTCCCGCCGACCTTCCGCCGCCTGCCGCCGCGGAAGAGATGCCAATCAACCCAGACCCCCAACCTCGTGACTCTTTTGCTCACAGCGCCGACCCTCAGAGGCCTGGAGCCCTTCCCCAGGACTGGCTGCTCACCTGCGGGTCTGCCTCCGAGCCCCTCGCGCTCCTCGCCTTCCGTTTCCCCGCGCGCCTCGCTCGGACGCCCCACCAGGGGGGGGGGAGAGGGCCGAGGCGGGCCAGGAGCTGAGGAGCCCCAAAGACGGCCCCAGAGGGCCCCGCCGTCGGCCCCGGGGCGCTCCCTGGCAGGCGCCCGCAGGCGGGGCCCGGCGGGGGGCAGCCCCAAAAGGGCCCCGAGGCCGCCCAGAACGGCCTCGAGACCCAGACCCCCGACGTCATGAATTTTTCATGACGTCGACCCCAGAGTTCTCGACCCTTTCCCCGGGACCGGTTCTTCGTCCTGAGTCGTTTTTTGACGGCCCCGAGGCCCGGTGAGGGCCCCCAGAGGCCGAAAATGGCGAAAAACCTCCCGTCGTGATTTTTTCATTACTCGAGGGGGTCTGGGCTCGAGGCGGCCCCGGCTGCCCCAAACTCGCCCGGGGACCTCCGCGCCGCGGCGGGGGGGAGGCCTGGCCCGGGCGCCGCCCGTCCGAGGTGGCGGACGACGTGCGACCGAGCCCGCCGCCGCCCCTCAGAGCCGCCGTGGGGCGCCAGCGACTCGCCGGGCGCCTCTCCGGGCCCCCGGCGCTCCAAGACGCCCCCAAGGCGGCCCAGGACGGCCCAGGGCGACTCGAAGATGGCCCAGGGAGGGGCCCCAGAGAGGGCCCAGAGGGGGGAGCGCGGAGCGTCGCTTCGAGCCCCAGGATGACCCGCGAGACCGCCAGCAAGCCCCCAAGAGGCGCCAAGAAGGCCCACGCCCAAACAGGGCCCGAGCAAGCCCCCAAGAAGCCTCCGAGAGGCCCTCCAAACACTCCCAACCTGCCTCCAGGAGCCGTCCGAGAGGCCTCGCAAAGGGCTACCCCAGGTATCCGAGAGGCATCTGACCTGGCGCGGTGACCAAACGGGCCGAAGGCCACTAGGTCAGATGTGCATACGCGGTATGTCATCGATCTCGATGTGTGCACATACAAAGTTACATACATACATACATACATACATACATACATACATACATACATACATACATACATATATACATACATACATACATACATACATACATACATACATACATACATGCATGCATACATACATACATACATACATACATACATACATACATACATACATACATACATACATACATACATACACACACACATACATACATACATACATACATACATACATGCATGCATACATACATACATACATACATTCATACATACATACATACATACATACGTACGTACGTACGTACGTACATACGTACATACGTACATACGTACATACGTACATACGTACATACGTACATACACATACACATACACATACACATACACATACACATACACATACACATACACATACACATACGCATACGCATGCACATACACATACACATACACATACACATACACATACATACATGCATGCATGCATGCATACAGACATACATACATACATATATACATACATCCATACAAACATACATACATACACACAGACAGACAGACAGGCAGACAGACAGGCAGGCATTCATGCATACACACAAACAGGAATACATGCATACATACATACACCCATACCTACATACATACATACATCGATACATACATACGTACACACAAATGTACACATATGCATACACACGTAGGTACAAGCATGCATACATACATACATACATACATACATACAGGCAGACATGCATACGTACATACATGCATACATACATACATACACACCTACATACATACATACAGACATACATACACACACATTCGTACGTACATACATACATACATACACACATACACACACATAAACACACACACTCATACACACGTACACACATACCTACACACATGCGTACACACAACACATAATTACATACGTTCATGCATACAGAAATGCAGACATACACACGCATACACAGACACACAAACATACATGCATACATACATACATGCATACCTACCTACCTACATACATACATACAGACACTCACACATACATACACGCGGACATGTACACATACATACGTACATACATACACACATACATACAGACATACATCCATACATACATGCAGGCATACATACATACATACATGCATGCATACACACATACATACAGACATGCATACAGACATACGGACATACACATATGCATACACACATACATACAGGCATACATGCACACATACATACATACACACATACATACCGGCATACCGACACACATGCATACATACACACATGCACACATACATACATACATACATACATGAATACATACATACAGACAGACAGACATACATACGTACATACACGCATATATATATATATATCGATACGGACACACATTGCAGTCATACATACGCGCGCATACATGCACACAGGCATACATACACACATACGTACACACATACAGACACACACATACATAGATGCACACAGGCATGCAGTCATACACACATACAAACATACATACAAACATACATACATACACTCACACAGACAGACAGGCAGACAGACCGACAGACAGACAGACTTACATACATACATCTTACATACATACATACATACATACATACATACATACATACATACATACGTACAGACATACATACATACATACATACATACATACGTACGTACATACATACATACAGACGTACACATATACACACATAGATGCACGCATGCATACACACACACACGTGCGTATCTGCGCGTGGGCGCGCGCAGACGCGCAAATCACCGCATGGCTCCCACAAATGCTGGCTGCCGCGCGCACGCGGCCTCCCGCTGCCCGCCGATCGCGGCACGGCAGGCCCCTGGAGGGGGCCAGGGGGCCGACCCCCGGGCGGACGCTTGTGAAGGGGCCCTGGGACACACAACTCCTCCTCCTCCTCCTCCTCCTCCTCCTCCTCCTCTCCTCCTCCTCCTCCTCCTCCTCCTCCTTCTTCTCCTCCCTCCTCCTCCTCCTCCTCCTCCCTCCTCCTCCTCCTCCTCCTCCTCCTCCTCCTCCTCCTCCTCCTCCTCCTCCTCTCTCCTCCTCAATCACAGGAATCCCCATAGTTCCCCCTATTTCCTGGGTGTTCGTCTCCCCCCCCCCACTTCCCATGTGTTTGCCCATATTTTTTTCCCCGGGGATCGACGATGAACTGTGTCTGTGCGTTTCTCCCCTCCTGGGTTTGGTGGAGGAGGTCCAGGCCGTGCCTCATGTCTTCCGCCCACTCCTGGGGGAGAGGCGGAGGCGCTCACCACCCCCGCCAGGCCCCTCCTCCGGGAGGGCAGAGCGCTGCAGAAGCAGCAGCTCCCGGTGGCCCGCGCTGCTTCCTCGGATCGGCGCCGGGTGCCCCAGGCGGCACCTGCGGCGCCGCCCATGGCGCGCCCCCTCGCGCCTGGGAAGGGCGTGTCCAGCGCCAGTCCCGGAGATCCGCGCGGAGCTCCGAAAGCTGATGCTTATGCGCTCTGGGCTCTTCTTCGAGCCACAGAGAGTCCACTCTGGGCCCAGGCCCCTTAGCGTGTCCAGAAGGCCGTCGGGGCCCTCGCCATGGCTCGGGCGTGGGTCCCCCCGTGCATGCTTCGGCTTCGTGCGCTCATTTGTCCGCACGACGATCCGAGATGTTCCTCGATGCTCCCCGCCGAGGAGAAGCATGCGCACGGCCCAGCGATGCCAAGGACCAGGGGCTGGCACGAGGTGGACCTGTGGATGCCTGGTGGTGGCGATTGCCTTCCCTCTGCCGGGGCTCCCCCTCGTAGCTGGCGCCGTCTGGGAAGATGTACTTGCCGTGGCCGTGCCTTTGGCCCTTCACCATTTCCCCGTCGTACTTGCCGCCTCTCGGGTAAGCGTACCTCGGCTGCCCCGAGTACGCAACACGCAGCACGCAGCGGGTGGACAAGGACCTCAACACGTAGACTGAAGCCGCACATCTGACGCGACGCGGGCGCCACAACGTGGACCAACACGTGCCGAGCCAACACGCAGCAGGTGAGCACGGACGTTCTGAACACGGTGCGTGCTGCGTTTTTAGCAGGGGCGTATCGGGGCAGCTGAGAGGCGTGCTTGCCCTGGCCGTGAACGCTGCCGTGGTCCCACCGCCCGTCGTACGAGCTGCCGTCGGGGCTGCAGTCTAGACCTTGGCCGTGCTTCTGGTCGTCCGCCCACTCCCCCTCGTACGAGGCGCCATTCCCGTGCGTCCACTTGCCCCGGCCGTGCTTCCATCCTCTCGCCCACTCCTCGCGCGTTGCCCCAAGGTGTCCCTGGCCCAAGGTGCCCCCCCCCCCCGGACTCCCGCAGAGGCCGCCACGGCTTCCAGCGCATCCCGCACGAGGCCCCCCCAGAACGGCGCGAGAAGCCGGGGACGACTGGAACACCTTTGGCAACCGCCGAGCTCCCCGTCGTAAGAGGCGCCGTCCAGGTATGTGTACGTGCCCTGGCCGTGCTTCTTGTCCTCCGCAAACGTACCGCAGTACGAGGTGCCGTCTGGGTACTTGTACGTGCCTTGGCCGTGCATCCTGCCCTTCGCCCACTGCCCGTCGTACGAGCCGCCGTCGGTGTAGGTGCACGAGCCGTTCCCGTGCTTCTTGTCGTCCACCCACTCCCCGTGATACGAGGCGCCGTCTGGGTAGTCGTACCTGCCCATGCCGTGCTTCATGTCGTCCGCCCACTCGCCGTCGTACAAGGCGCCGCTCGGGTAGCAATACAAGCCCCTGCCGAGGGCAGCGCAACCCACTGAATGGGACCACAAATAAATAGATCTCAGGATTCTCAATATTTTCAAACTTTCTTGACTTTCGTCTTCTCCGTGCACTTCCAATATTTTCCATATTTTCCGGGAATCGACGATTATTTGTGTCTGTGTGTTTTTCCCTCTTGACCCACCCCCACCCACAGCCAGGACCTCCACTCCCGACCTGGTGATCCAGGGGATCCTGGCTGGGGATGGGGGTGTTGTTGGAAGGCTCTCGGGGGCCAAGAGACCACCCTCATGCCCAGCCAGGACCCCTGGACTCCGATGTCGGGACTGGGGGTCCTGGCTGGGGGGGTGGGTGGGTTGTGCTGCCCTCACCTGCCGTGCATCTTGTCGTCCTCCCACTCCCCTTCGTACGAGCCGGAGTCCGTGTACACGCACTTGCCGAGGCCGTGCCGCCGGTCGGTCGACCATTGCCCTTCGTACTTGGCGCCGTTCGGGAACGTGAAGGTGCCCGTGCCGTGCCTCTTGGCTTCGCCCGCCGCGCGCGCACGGCGGCGCGCGCGCGCGCGGGAAGGGGGACGACGAGGGAGGGGGGAGGGAGGGGGGAGGGAGGGCTGAGGGAGGGCGAGGGAGGGCGAGGGCTGAGGGAGGGCGAGGGAGGGAGGGAGGGCCAGAGTCCAGAGTAGCCCCAGGATGCCGTAAGGCCAGGCCGCGAAGCGCCCGGCGCCAGGCTGCGAAACGCCCCGCCCTCACGGGACCCTGCGCGAGCGCCCGTCCGCTGCGGCTGGCGCCCCGCTTGGAGCGGCCAGCGCCCCCCGGGCCTGTCCCTCGGGCGAGGCCGCGCTCCGCGAGGGAGGCGTCCATCCCCAGACCCCCTCGAGGAAAGAACAAATCATGACGGGAGGCTTTCGCCGTTTTCGGCCTCTGGGGGCCCTCGCCGGGCCTCGGGAGAGTCCAAAAACGACTCAGGATGACAAATCGGTCCAGGCCCAGACCCCCGACGTAATGAATTTTTCATTACGTCGACCCTAGAGTTCTCGACCCGTTGCCCAGGACCGGTTTGTCATCCTGAGGCGTTTTTTGGCGCTCCCGAGGCCCGGCGAGGGCCCCCAGAGGCCGAAAATGGCGAAAAACCTCCCGTCATGATTTTTTCATTACTCGAGGGGGTCTGGGGGGGAAGGGGTCGAGAACTCTGGGGTCGACGTGACGAAAAATGCATTACGTCGGGGGTCTGGGTCCATGCCGCCCGCCAGGGAGAACTGCCCGGAGGCAGCGCGCGGCGGGGCGTCGAGGGCACGTCCGGCGGGGGCCCCGCTCTTTCTCTTGTGTTGCGGCGGGGGCCCCGCTTCGGCAGGGCTCTGCCCTCCACACGCGGCGGCGCTGCACCCTCTGAAAGCTCTGTGCATCAGACGTTAGGGAGTCTCAGACTGGAGGTCCATGTCAGGGGGCCAGATGCGAACCCCACCCCTGCCCCCCACGATTTCTGAGGGGGAGGGTGGGGTAGGGTTCGCATCTGGCCCCCTGCATGTTGAAAGGGGCCGCCGTCAGCCAGCGCACGTGCCGTGCGCAGCGGAACTTCGGGCCATGGGCCACGCATGGAAGACACCTGACGCGAGAGTCGCCTCTTGAGACCGAGACGGCCTCCCACAGGAATGTCGCCCAACGAATGCCTGCGGTGCCACGACGAGAACCGCATCTTGAAAACGAGCCGGCGGGAGTCCTTGACACTCTTGGAAACAATGTAAACGAATGTGGGGAGCGCGGCGGCGCCACTGGCACGCGGGAGACCACGGGCCCTCCATCCCTGTAACTGCTGGAGTTTGACGTAAGGCAGATCGACTGGAGGTCTCCCGCGAAACGCCCGGCCAGGCCTGGGGGACACGTCCGGTGGTGACAGGGTGGAATTATGTAGTCATAAGGAAGAGCATTCGAGGAGGAGGAGGAGGAGGCTTCCAAGACTTCCGATGGCGACAAGGGGTTCCGAAAACCAGGCACCAGGCCAAAAACGCGAGAGTCCATAGGCGCTCATTCACCGAATCAGCTGCGTGAGGTGATAGGGACAGGCCTGTGAAATCCTTCCCCGCTCTGGCCAGACAGGTCCTTTCCCTGGACAAACTATTCCCTCTAGAAAAGCCTCGGACAACCCCAAGGGAGGTCTACCGACGCACGGCTTGGACGACATGAGCGAGACCCATCGAGCTCCACAATCTTCACACCAAACCGTCGGGCCCTTTTTCCAGCGCCAGTGGCCGCTTGGACCCTTTTTTTATGGAGGCCCTCCGCAGCTCCGACTCACGAGGTCGCACCTTCGGGCGCTTGGTCTCCTCACACCTCGCGTCGGCCCAACTGCCTTCTGAACATACGCACGAGATGCACTCTGTCGCCCGTCAAAGTGATTGGCCTTTCAAGCTAGTCCTCTATGACTGCCTACCAGACCACCCCAACCCAACCCGAAGACCCGAAGTTGACCCGACTTTCGGGTTGGGGGGGGGTACGGACACCATGTGTTTTGTTCAACGTTCCCCGACCCCCCCCCCCACTGGAAATCGAGGATAAGTTTGGGCCTTCGGGTTGGGTTGGAGTGGTTTGGTGGGTGGTGAATCTAGTCCTTCTGCTCGACATCTGCCCACCTTCCTGTCGAGCAGCGGCGCAGGCTCCTCAGCCCCGTCCTCGGTGGTCAGAGGCGGCGCTGCCTCGCGCGCCTGGCGAGCTCGTTCCCGAGGTACGCCACGCAGATGCATGGCAGCTCCGCGCTTCGCGCAGTACTCGACCCGCGCGTTTCCGTGCCAGTGGGCCAGCGGGATACTCCCCTCAAGAGCCCGCGACTGGGACAAGCGGGACGGGACTCGTACGACGTCATTCGACCAGCTCCAACACCCTCGACCGCTTCCCACCACAGTTCTGGATACTGGTGATCAGACTGAATGTCTTCTGGGACAGAACACGGCTTGCACGCCAGGGTAAAACTCCTGGACGTATGTGACCAGATGCAGCTCTCCATGAGATGTGTGAAGAATTGCTCACCTGACCGCATACATCTCTTCTGCTCCCGAAGCTTGCCAGGAGAAGCGTACTGTACCTGAGGCTGCTGCAACCGCGCTGCCAACGCCGTCGAGCACGCAGAAGGCCCCGCCCCTCTGGCTCACATGTCGCGGCGTGCAAAGATACAGCTGCCATCCACACAAACCACGCAACTGACAAGACCAGAGACGGCACACACGTGCCAGCGAGTCATGCGAGGCTGCGCAGCACATGGCAGGTGATGAAACGGATCTGGGAGCAGCCATTCTGCATAGCATCATCGTGCAAGGATGGTCCTGCCCATAGTCATCTCGCCCCCACAGGAGCAACTTCCTCTCGTAGCCATTCCAATCCTGCCTCTCCGTCAAGTGCCAGTCACATCGAAATCACCTGTGGAGATGGGTGTTTTTTCGGCCCCACATATTGCGCATGTCGGTAAACCTGCCGCCCTGACTCCATGCAACCTGACTTGATTGAAGAACCCATCAGCCAGCCACGTTCCCAACGAGCCAGCTCCTTTCCAACCACGTGTTTTACGCAACAACTAGATCTCCTTGATCGCAGGCTACAACAAGAGGCGGTCCAGTCAGTTGTCCCATGCTTCTGATACCTGGAATGCCTTCAAGAAGCCGCCGTTTGGTCGAGACGTTGACTCGCTTCCTCGGCGTGCCTACACCGATGCCGTCTAAGTCTACTCTTGAGCCTCTCTCTCTCTCTGTAGCACACAAACCAGCTCTTTGCTCGCCAGCACGTCATGGGTACGGCTCCCGCTGGGCCGTCAACAGATTGCCAAGACTTGGTGTGGTTCTGCGCGCGCATGAATGCCAGGACTATCGCGCTTGGTTTGACCCACGGTTCAAGACTTGGCTTTGACCCAATAGGCCAACGGGCACTCATCTGCGATGAAAGTGGGATCAGATCTTGGACAGTGCGATCGAAGAAACTCCATAGTGAGACTTCTTCCTCTGGCTGATCCAAGCTGCGCTTGCCCGGGCAAAGCTCCAACTTTCTGCACGTCGCTCATGCCCTGCACCTTGGTAGTGCAAGCCACTGAAACTAGCCCACCAGACCTGAACAGCATTCCCGTCTGCCGTCCACCTTGAGCAAGGCGCCTGAAACGTGCCTATCGTCGTCCAACAGAGCTAACTCTCACCCTCTGCCTGGGGATGTGTCCACCTCCTCCCATGCGCCTGTGCCTGTCATACCCAAGCCGCCGTACCACTCGAACACGTCTGAACTGGAATATGCTGAGGTTAAGCTCCACCTCCCTGGCCATCTTTGGTGACGTCGCAATAGCGTGCCCCCTGTTCGGGCTCAAGTCCAAGCCCAGTTGCACAAGAAGCTTGCAAGGCTTCCTGACCGCAGGTGCAATGATCCTGATCGCCTCTTTTCCTCCTTTCGGTGCCCGCTGCTTGCAGACTGCCATCACCCACGACCACCGATATCGTAAGCGGGGGCCAAGAGAGTGTACACTTGATCGTATGCAGCCCACCTGAACAAAATTATCATCGCCGTCGCGTCAAACAGCCTGCGGTAACACCTTGACTTGTACTGACGAGCCTTCCCAAACTTTAGGTTCCTCCGTCCAGCATGTGTCATGACCAGCATGGCCAACCTTTCCTTTGGACACCCATAACTGCAACAGATCGCCCAAAGTGTAGCATGAACCATATTTCAAACGCTTTCTTCAGGACCGGCATCACCGTGACGGAGTGCTGCAGCATGGCTCTCCAAGCTTCGGCCAGAATCAATTGAGTCAAGAATGGACGCTCCGAACTCCGAACTTCCCCCCTCCGTAGCATAATGGTAGTGTTTGACATTGTCATTCAACCACCGCCTCTGGACGCCTCTGCGACAGTTGTTGTACCCTCTCAGCGTGTCTCAACCAGTGTCCCCCTTCAGGAGGAGGAGGAGGAGGAAGAGGAGGAGGAGGAGGAGGAGGAAGCGGAGGAGGAGGAGGGGGAGGAGGAGGAGGAGGAGGAAGAGGAGGAAGAGGAGGAGGCGCGCTGCGCGAGACGCCAGACGCGGCATCGCTGGGCGTGGCTCGGAGCCGCCCCGCAGCGAGCAGGGTGGGCACTCGGGTGATGACGATGCCTGGCCTGAGGATACTGCCGAGGCTGGCACAAGGCCCTGAGATCCGACGTAGCGAAAAAAATGCAACATCGTGAAAATCCGCGCCCGGAGCCCCGGACCCCATCTTTCTGCCTCATTCTTCGAGCAGAATCGATATGTGAGGGTCCTGGGACCCGAAAAAAATGCGAAAACGCCCGGCTCGAAAAAATTGAGTCGCCAGGATCTCAGGGGGGGGAGCGCTGGCCCCCCCCTACGGCCAGAATTTTCTGCTGCGGGGGTCGCGGCGACGGCCCTGGCCACACGCTGTGCTCTGCGAGCGGACAGCCTGCCGCTCCGCTCCGCGTGGCGGGCGGCTTCGAACGGCTCGAAAGGCCTCCCCTCCTCCCTCCTCCCTCCTCCTCCCTCCTCCTCCTCCTCCTCCTCCTCCTCCTCCTCCTCCTCCTCCTCCTCCTCCTCCTCCTCCTCCTCCTCCTCCTCCTCCTCCTCCTCTTTCTCCCTCCTCCGAGGCGTGGTTAACGTGCCGCGCCGAGGCGCGGTGAGCCAGAACTGGCGGCGCGACACGCTAAGCCACGACTCCTGGCTTGAATCGGCCCGCTGGACGGCCCGAAGTGCTGACGGGCGCAGCCCTCTCCAACATGACCCGTGCCTTTCCGCTGATTTCCACACTCCCACGCTCGGTCGGCCCCGATGCCCCGACGCCGCCCACGCCGCCCACCGCGTGCGCAGCCTGGGGCCCAGCCAGCAGGCACAGTGGAACGCGCAACGGCCTCTGGCTCCCCTGCTCCCGCCAGCACGGCGCCTGCTGCGAGGCCCTCGGATGCGCTGGCTCTGCGCTCCTTCCTCCCAGACCCCCGACGTAATGAATGTTTCATTACGTCGACCCCAGAGTTCTCGACCCCTTCCCCAGGACCGGCTTGTCCTCCTGAGTCGTTTTTTGACGCTCCCGAGGCCCGGTGAGGGCCCCCTAGAGGCCGAAAATGGCGAAAAACCTCCCGTCGTGATTTTTTCACGACTCGAGGGGGTCTGGGCTCGTCGACGTGTGCCGTCCCCGCCCGCGGGGCGCGGCTGCCACGGAGCACGGCCTCCCTCGCGACGGGCCCCCCCCTCCCCTGTGGCCGGGCGCGCCGCCCCGCCCGGGCTGCGTGCTGCCAGGGACGTGTGCCCGCCGCCTGCGGCCGCGGCCGCGGCAGGCAGCCCTGGGCACCCAGACCCCCTCGAGTAATGAAAAAATCATGACGGGAGGTTTTTCGCCATTTTCGGCCTCTGGGGGCCCTCACCGGGCCTCGGGAGCGTCCAAAAACGACTCAGGATGACAAACCGGTCCTGGGGAAGGGGTCGAGAGCTCTGGGGTCGACGTAATGAAAAATTCATTACGTCGGGGGTCTGGGCAGCCGTCACCTCCGCGCGTGCTAAGATCTCCGGTAACTGGTTAACAGTATTAACAGTATTTCTAGTTTGCGCGCGCGGGGCGGCCCCTGGGGGTCCCCTGGCGAAAAGTACCCCGATCAACGCCCGACCGCCGCCCGACCGCCGCCCGACCGCCGCCCGACCAAGTCTACTCAGAGATGGTTTTCCTTCTGGGTGCGGCCTCTCAGGCCCCCCAGAGCGCGCTCAGAGTGCCCCAAGAGGCCCCCAAGACTGCCCAAGAGGCCCCCGAGACGCCCAAAGAGCGCTCGAAGACGCCGAAGATGACCCCAAGACGGCCCAAAAGGCCCCCAAGACAGCCCAAGAGGCCTCCAAGACGCCCCAAGAGCCTTCCAAGAGGCCTCCGAAGAGAGCCCCAAGAGGCCAAAATCGTTGATTTTCATTGGTTTTTTCTATGTTTTTTGTGTTCTGGCTTTTTCGGCTTCCGGACGCTCCAAGACGGCCCAAGAGGCCCCCAAGACCGCTCCAAGACGGCCCACGAAGCTCCCAAGACGGCGCCGAAACGACCCAAGAGAGCCCTCAAGACGGCCCAAGTGCCGCCCAAGACGGACCAAGAGGCCCCAAGACGGGCCCAAGAGGGACTCAGGAGGGATACCGAGAACTCAAAAATGGAGCCCTCCGTCCCAGAAGGCGCCCAGGAGGTCCCAAAGAGGCCCCAAGAGGCCTCCAAGAGGCCCCAAATGTCGCCAAGAGGCCCCAGGAGACTCCCAGGAGGCCCAAAAGAAGCCCCAGAAGGCTTCAAACATGTCTCCCAGGCGCCCCCGAACGGCCTCTCAACAGACCCCAAGAGGCCCCCCAAAGAAGCATCTTGACGACGACTCTATTTCGCCCCATCGAGAGACGACCCCCAGGGAACTGCTTCACCATCAAAACTCCCCACGCAACGCGTCCGAACGACACCCGCCCCCAAGAGCGCAACATGGGCAACGAACACACAGACAAAAACCAGCGATGCCATATCACGGGCCGGCGGAATGAGCGAAGCGATTCAATTCATTACGTCGGGGGTCTGGGCAGCCGTCACCTCCGCCCGTCGCGCGAACTCGGCCAGGGACCCCGTGCGCCACACGCCGGAGACCCTGCGGGCCGCGCCCGCGCGGGATGGCGCGCCCGCCGCACGGAGGACGCCGCGGGCACACCGGGCGAGAGGATCAGGCCCAGCATGCTCGCCGCGGCGTGCCACCGGCAGCGGGGCCCAGCAACCCCCCCCCCGCCCTGCGCGGGAGCGGCGCCGGGTCCCAGCGCAGGGCCCCAGCAGAGACCCCCCCAGCGGCGGGCTTCCCCGCGAGCGCGCCCAGGGTGCACCCCCAGCGGATGCGCTGGGCATTTTGGCCTCCCCCGCGGGGGGCGGGAGGCGACGCCAGCACGGAGGCCGGGCCACCTCCCCGCAGCCCTCGCGGGCTGCGCCCCGTGGCCTCGCGCGCGAGCGGAGCGAGACGGCCGCGGCGCTGCCCGCAGCCCCCGCGCTCCCCGACCCCAGCTGGCGCCAGCAGGCTCTCCCCGCGGGGCGTCGCGCGCCCGCCACTGGACCCGCTGCGACCCGCCCTCCCTGACCTGGCGAGGCGGGCGGAGGGATCGCGGCCGCTCGCGCGCGGCCCAGGCCCCGGGCGCAGCCTCGGGCTGGGCCACCTCCCCCCCCCCCCCGTTGGACTCTCCGCCTCTGCCATCTGCCACTCACCTCTGGAACCGCCCCTCGAATGGTCCGCCAGGCCCTGACGTGCCATGCCGCGCTAAGCTCCGCAAGGCCAGGCCGACAGCGCCCCTGTTACATAACCGCCCCCCTCGGCGCGGCGGGGATTTATCCATTTCCGCCGCCTGGGAACCGACGCCCTGGGGACCCAGCGGGCGGTCGATATGAATGTATTGTGCCCCCCCCCCCGGGGCCCGAAGATATCCGAACCTGCCGCTCCCGAGGTCTCCAGAAATGGACCCCCCAGGCGGCGGTCGCGTAGAACTTCCCCCCTCGGACCCCTGCGCCCCACGCGGGGAAGAGGGCGGCAGGCAGGACAGCCAGGCAGGCCGCAGCGGGTCCCTGGTGAAGGCGCGGCGATGCCAGCCCTCTCGCGGGCGCCCACGCATGTCCGCGACCTCTGCAGCGCCTTGCCCCCGCCTTGGCGTTTCCGGTCCAGCCGCTGGCTCGATTGCCCAAAGCCCTGCTGGCCCCCCCAGGGAGGAGGAGGAGGAGGAGGAGGAGGAGGAGGAGGAGGAGGAGGAGGAAGGAGGAGGAGGAGGAGAGGAGGAGGAGGACAGGAGGAGGGGGCGTAGGAACGAGGAGGAGGAGGAAGGAAGGAGGAGGAGGGAGGAGGAAGGAGGCAGGGAGGAGGAGCAGAGGAGGAGGAGGAGGAAGAGGAGGAGCAGGAGGAGGTAGGAGAGAAGGGGAGAGGAGAAGAAGAAGGAGGCGGGAAGGAGAGTTGGGGGGAGGAGGAAGTAGGAGGAATGAGGGGAGGGGGAAGAGGGTGGGTATGAGGGAGAGGAGGAGGACCAGTTAGGAGGCTTTGTCGCGACCTGTTCCTTCCTATCTCCTCCGACAAGCCTTGCCTCGTCGTATTCGCCAGGCCGCCGCTGTGGGCTGGGCCGCACTCGCCCGTCTAAGTACCCTGAGGTCCGACGTCTCAAAAACGATGAGACGCCGTGAAAAATCGCGCCTGGATCCCTGGACCCTATCTTTCAGCGCCATTTTTCTGGCTGAATCGATGTGTGAGGGCCCTGGCGCCAGACATCCTGCGAAAACGCCCGGCTCGCAAAGACCGAGTCGCCAGGGATCCCAGGGCAGGAACGCATCATCCGCATCATCATTAGCAGCATCAGCAGCATCACCATCATCATCAGCATCACCATCATCAGCAACATCATCATCATCATCATCATCATCATCATCATCATCATCATCATCATCATCATCATCATCATCATCATCATCATCATCATCGCAATCATCATCATCATCATCATCATCATCATCATCATCATCAGCAAGCATCAGTAATAATTCGTATTTTCTTTCTCATCTCCTTTCCCCATACTCCTCCTCCTCCAAACCTACTCCTCCTCGTTCTCCCACTCCCTCCGCCTCCCTCCTCCTCCTGCCCCTACCTCCGCCCCCTCCCCCCTCCTCCTCCTCCTCCTCCTTCCTCCTCCTCACTCGCCCTCCTACTCCCCGCAATTCCTCCTCCTCCACCTCCTTCCTCCTCCCTCCTTTCCTTTTTCCTCCTCCTCCTCCTCCTCCTCCTCCTCACCTACCTCCACCTCTTCGCTACCTCAAATCCGCAATCCTTCTCCTTTTTCTTCTCCCCCTCTTCCTCTCCTCCTCCTCCTCCTCCTCCTCCCTCCTCAATCATCATCATCATCATCATCATCATCATCGTCTCCTCCTACACCTCCTCCTTCCCCCTCCTCCTCTTCCTCCGCCTCATCCTCGTCCTCCTCGTATTCCTCCTCCTCCTCCTCCCCCTCCTTTTCCTCCACCCTCCTCCTCCTCATCCACATCCTCCTCCTCGTCCTCCTCCGCCTCCTCATCATCGTTCTCAGTATCCTCATTATCCTCCGTCTCAGCCTCCTCCTCCTCTTCCTCCTCCGCCAACACCTTCAGCCTTTCAGCCTTTGACCTGCGTGATCCCACGGCGTGAGACCAGCAGCAGAGAGGGGGCGAGCGGGACAGGGTGGGAACAAAATTTGGGCAACGCAGCAACCTCAACCTCCCTGAATGGGGATGCTGTGGCCGAAATATGTCTTGGTGGAGGGGTCAATCCCCCTCTTTAAGAGGGACAGACTATTGGCAGCATCTCGATTCGCTGGATGCCCAAGGCATTTCACACCCAACTGCAAGATCTTAGTTCTGCCAAAACTCCCACACACCGCACAATAGTACAACCGCTGAATCTGGACGGACTCGAGACTCCCCCAAAGCCGATGGGTCGAGTGCGCCTGTCGAATTAACTTGGGGATACCAGTGCAGCTATTCAGAACAAGGCCTGTGTAAGTCCTCGATCGGGACAGACAGACCGCACACGCAAAACCTTTGCCACAGTGCTGAACCTGATGACCGTTCGGGCTCGGCACTATGAGTAGCCCGTCCGGTTTCGCCCTGGGCCTGGCCTTGCAAAACTCAACATCAGGAAAACGACGGCGAGACCAATGACCGACCAAGCATCCTCGCCGTGAAACGAGACAGAGAGGAGAGACGCGCGGCCTGCCTAGCCTCCAAGTCCTGGAGGTCCCGAGAGTGGGGAACCTCGCTGGCGGCCTGCTTGGACAGAAAGTCAACCGCTCGATTGCCGTGCCACGCCCAGGCTGGGCAGCCTAGGGCATCGGCACTAGTCCTGCTCTTGTGAGCAGGTACTTTAAAGAAAGTGACGGTTTCTGGCCCTCGGTCCAACATCCGAGCAAAAACTTCGGTCCAAAACTCACCGAAGGGCAAATCCGCGCAATCCTGGAGACACTCTCGGGACCAAACAGAAATCAGAGCAGCACAAGCAATGCCAACTTCTAAATTCCCAAGTCCAGCATGTCTGAGGATCATGAGCACTGCATAAAGTTCGGCCCCATATATATATATATATATATATATATATGTGTATATATATATATAATATATATATCCTGCGGGGGGGGGGGGGTCCTGACGCGCTGGCCAGGATGTCCCCAGCTTCATTCAACATGGCGAATGCCCAACCTGCTCTACTACGGTGCCTGACCTTGGGGTCCAGGACTGAGCCGTCGGAGCAAATCTTACCTGAAACGAATCCGTCAGGCGGCGGAACAATCCACCTCCACCTGTCCAGAGTCTTGGGCACGGGGGGCCTCGCGGTGGGGGAGGGGAGGAGGCACCGAGCAAGGAAGGGGTCATTAGGGCCCCCACGTTCCCATTCAGGCAGCTCCTTTTCAACACCTTGGCCTCGTCTAAACAACTGGTTCCCAGGGCATCCAAACATCCTGTGAAACCTACCACCTTCAGGAAACCCACACACTTGGCAAGCCCCACTCAGAACCCGATCCTGATATAATTCCAGCTGTGTAACCAATCCTCCAGAAACATGGGTAGCCAGCAGAGAAGCCCCCAAATGGTCTCATTTCTTCCTGCGGTCTTCACATACCTGGGCAATGGGGTCAAGCATGGGCCTGGAGCTGGTGACGCCGCCATGCTCCCACTGCAGGTCACCGACAGGCGCATCCTTAGTTGCCAAGTCCACGAGGCACTTGAGGCTGCGGCTCCTAAACTTACTGAGGCCGATCGGCATCTCAGTCGGCATGAACCACTTGGAGTAACCCTCAGGAACCCATCGTATCCCCTGAAGGGTGCACAGTACAGCCCCCGTGGGGCCTCGGACCTCAGACCAGGAAAGCCCTGGAAACTTCCGAAGGTAGAACCTGAAGGCCTCCTCCATCTGCTGCGGGGGGGCCCGCGAGCCCCAATAAGCCTTACCCCAGAACGCCAGCGGAGCGGAGTTGCCGATATACACGGGGTCGGCAGCCTCATTGCCCGAGAGCGCAAACTGGATAGTTCTTGTCCTCCCTCGAGCTGGGCCAAAAATGCCTTCAGCCACTGCTGATCTGAGGTACTGCAGACGCTTGTCGGGGACCCCCATCACTCCAATTCCGTAACTGCCAGCTGGGAGGGCTCCCGTACGAGCGATCGATGTTAACTTTTTGAACTGGGATTTAAGCGAACGAAACCGACCAGCTTTCAACCTGATCTTTCGGATCCGAATCTTTTGGATCTGAGCGGCCCGACTCCGAAGCGAATAATCACACCCAAGATTCCGAACCGAATGCGCCGATTTGAATCCCCACGTCTTAAGCCCTGCACATGTGCCAGCTGACAGTTCGGCAGTAGATGCAAGAACTTTGCCTTTGCTTCTGGAGATAACCAGCTGCCTGGCCTCGAGTTTGTTGCAGAGGTCGCGCGTGGCCTTGACGACCGAGTCCCTGACTAACTTGGCGGTTGCAATTACCTGAATCGTGATGTCATCGACCACATTAAAAAACCTGCATAACTTGTGCGAACGAACCATGCTATCCAGATCAGCAATAATAAGAACTCGTAACAGTGTTGCAGCATATCCGCAACCTGCCAAGATAGTTGCATACGCCGCGGTGGGCCTGGAAACGAGGAGGCCCATGAGGAGCACGCGCGGGCAAGAATACTGGGCCAGGCAGAGGCGCAGGTGGTATAAGGGGAAACGTTGCTGCCGAGCAGCAGACAGTAGCTGAAGGTGCTTCACCTTCTCGTGCGCTTTGGTCAGGTCAACCAGCACATTCGCAACGTCAAACCGGTTTATTGATGCGTGCTCTGCTGCAAAACCCTGCTCCCACACTGCTCTCTCACACGCTTTCCCTTTAGCCCCATACAAGAACCCCCTTCGGATGATCCAACTCCCACTTCGCGGCTACTCCTCTAGTGCACCTGCTCCAAAGGCGGACAGTCAGACTCAGGAGGGCGATGAGCCGATGACCTTCATCATCTGGCTTGGGTAAGGCTTGCTGCAGCGTAAGCGAAATCTGAGACGGAATCAACCCGTCACGGAGCATCCAGCTCCATAACGCATTCAAAGCTGCCAAGCACGGATCATATAGAAGCAGAAAATCTCGAGGTCCGAGCCTGTCCACGCCATGCGCCGTCCAAGCTTTCATCTTCCTAGCGACAGATCGGATCTCGTCTGGGCTGAAGCTCATGATGGGGCTGGGGAGGTCCTTCAACATGTCTTTCAGCTTCTGGGAAACGCCATCTGGATCTTCAAGGGGCCTTCTGGAGCCACTGGAGTCCCATATTTTCCCAGTCCGGGAGGTTCTGCTCTATGAGGTCTGAGGGCCCAGGAGGCGCTTGTCCTTGTCGGGGTACCACAGGGCGCCAGCCCGCCAGCCCACTGGGGGCTTAGTGCACTGGTGGGCACGACCTGCTCCTGCCTGCACGGCCTCCTGAACAAAGCCTCGCCACTGCTTAGCTCTGGAACTGGCAAACTGCGCCTCGAGCTTCTTTGCGTAGCCTCCAGCACGCTCACGCAACTCATCTAAAGCTTCTGAGTCACACCAAGCCAGATATCCTGCATCCAGATACCACATACTCTTCCATTCTTCAGTGCCACGAATCTCTGGAGTACCAAGTAGTATTTTGGCAAGCAAAGCTGCAGCTCCTACCGTGTCCTTTACAGAGTCCTGAGCACGGATCCTGGAGAGCTCCTGGGCCCAGTTCCCCCACTTCCCCCGGGCCCTGCTGACGGGGCAAGCCACAGGGTAGGGTCCAGAGGAGGAGGGAAGGGCAGGGATGGTTTTTAATGTCCAACCCAGTCCTCGTCCAGTATATCTCTTCCAATCAGACTCAGGGATGCCATGTACTGCTCGAAGTTCCTTTTCTAACAATCCCATACAACTCCTGAAGACAGTGTTCATCTGCTGCTGATCTCCTCCATCCTCCAAGCGTTGAATGACTCCTTCCCATTGAGCTGGTGGTGCAGGAAGGGGGCCTTGTGGGCGCTCTCGTGGAAACTTTCGAGGTGCTTGCAGGACCGTAATGCACTGTGGGACCAACTTTCCTCGAAGCCGCAGGAGCACTGGACGACGGGGCTCGATGGCTGCATTCAGCGCCACCGTGCACGAAACAACAGAGGGTGCCAGCGCATCATATATTACAAAATTATCAAGCGTGCGCCATCCTCTCTTGCCTGACGCGCAAGTAGGAGAAGCGGGAGCGACGATGCGTCCTCGAAGCTTGCTCGCCCAACCAAGACGACCCAAGAGCGCAGGAGGCGCATTCCAATCTCCTCCGATCAGAAAGGGGAGTGAAGCCGCATGCAATAACTCCCCCAACCGACTCAACAACTGGGTCCCTTCCACTCCAAAGGGGTCCGTGGTGGGCATATATATTGGCACAGCCAGGAAGCCCCCAGGTATCACAGCATTTATCCATTTCACCAGGACCCGATGCGGAAACGGAAGAGGTTGAGGCCGTCCTGGTGGGTCCCCCATTCCGAAACATGCAGGATACCCAATCGCAGCTCTTTTAGAAAGGCCTCCAGCTTCCGTGGTACGAGAAGGGCTTACTGCTGTCAACAAACCCTGATCACGCAACATCTTCTCGCAGTCGGTCTTCCGATCCTGCGAGACACCTACCTCCTGCAAGAGAAAAATCTGAGGCCCTCTTGGAGAAAAATCTGCGTTGCCACAACTGACTGCCTTGCGAAAAACTGCTTCTCTTCGGCGAACCTGTGCATGGGCCTCAACGTAGGCTAAGCGCGGCTTCCAGCTCGTGGTATTCACCGTACGCAGGTACAGGCCACCGATGTTAAAGTCCTGGCTTGCGGCTACCCGCCGCCTCAGTACCCTTTTCGTCGCCTCTGCTGCCCTTGCCGCTGATGTTGCCGCTGCTGACGCACGACTGGGCCTTCTCGAAGAGTTCATCGATGGAAGGAGCTGGCTGTGGCGTGCTGGGCGCCGAAGCATGGGGAGTGCTGGGCACCGAAGCATCAGCCTCCGCCGCCACAGTCTCCACCGCTGGAGCCGCGGGGCTCGGGGCCGCCACCTGCGGTGCATGGCCTGGTCGCACACCGCCTTCACCAGCTCCTGCATTTCCATCGCACCTCCTCCTCCTCTTGGCCTGCATTCGCTGGTTGAAACTGCGCTGCTCCTCAACCATATTGGCGCACTGAGCCCGCAAGGATCCAAACGCCTGCTTTGTCGCCTCCTGCACCAGGGCCAGCAAAGCCGCCTTCCGAGTGTTGAGCTCCTCCCTCTGGGTCTCGCTGACCTCGATGCCTTGTAGATCCAATCCAAAAAGGCCATTGTCATCGAGGTCGATCTGATCTCCATCCAGAAGGGCCTGCAGACTGATGCGCTGCGCGTCATTGACCACGATGGCATGCTTGGGCGCAACCACCTCCGAGGCCCACTTGGCCACCGCTTCCTTGTACGTCTTCTCACACTTGTCGAAGGAGGTGAAGGCCTCAGCAGCACGAGCTCGTGCTTCCTTGGCCTGGAACTCCAGAGACTCAGCCCGCTTGACCGCAGACTCCATCTGCTGGCGGGCCTGCTCCATAGCCTACTGCGCCATGCCGACCGTTGGGGACTGGGGCTTGGCGGCCTCCTCAAGCTGCTGAATGATGGCCTCATACTTCCGAGAGGCTGCAACATCGCCGATGGCCGCCATGGACTTCTGGGCGTCGCGGAGGCTGGGCAACTGCTCGATGGTGTAGCCATGTCGTGCAGCTCCTCCGCCTGCACGCCAACCTCCACCTCCAGCTGCTTGTCCCAGCTGCAATCCCACAGCGCGAGGCGGCGCAGGGCCCCCACCATGACCGAGAGCAGCATCGCGAGCAGGCGAACCTCAAGGCTCCAGACCCCCGAAGGCGGGGCTCTTGCTGCTGCCTCGACCTCTCTGCGGCCTGCACCGCAGTGCTTGCACCAAGTCCACCAATCCTCATTCTTTGCACAGTAGCAACGTGTACACTTCCACCTCGTTTGCTGCCATGTTTTCTTCTGCCATCCAGCTCCATCTGCCCGTGGGGCCATCAGGCGGGAAGAAGTACGTGACGGTGCGAGGGACGAGGTCCCTTTGCCTGAGTGAAAGAATGCCGTGGGCTACACGCGCCCCAAGCGATCTCAGCCGATCGCTACGGAAGGGTCCAACGCTAATCGCTGCACCTCGGGCGCTTATAGCCCTTCGCAGCGTTTAGCCTTGAGCCACAATGGCTACGGATCCTCCTCCGCCAACACTTCCTCTTCCTCCTCCTCCTCCTCCTCATCATCATCATCCTCTTCCTCCTCCTCCTCGTCATCCTTCTCGTCCTCTTCCTCCGTCTCCTCCTCCTCCTCCTCCTCCTCATCATCATCATCAGCATCATCAGCAGCAGCATCATCAGCACCAACATCATCATCAGCATCAGCATTATCCGCATCAGCACCAGCATCAGAATCATCAACAGCATCATCGCCATCAGCATCAGCATCAGCATCAGCATCAGCATCAGCATCAGCATCAGCATCAGCATCAGCATCATCAGCATCAGCAAAATCATCACAATCACCACCATCATCATCATCATCAGCATCATCAGCATCAGCATCAGCATCATCATCATCATCATCATCATCATCATCCTAGTTGTCCTTCTCCTCATGCTCCTTCTTAATGTCCTCCTCATCCTCCTCCTCCTCATCATCATGTTCCACCGCCTCCTCGTCCTCCTCCTCCCCATCTTCCTCTTCCTCCTCCTCCTCCTCATCCTCCTCCTCCTCCTCCTCCTCCTCCGCCTCCTCCTCCTCCTCCTCCTCCCCCCCCCTCCTCCTCCTCCTCCTCCTCCTCCTCTTCCCCCTCATCCATGTCCTCCTCCTCCTCCTGTTCCTCCTCATCTTCCTCCGTCTCCTCCTCTTCCTCATCACCATCATCAGCATCATCATCATCATCATCATCATCATCATCAGCATCTTCACCATCATCATCACCATCATCATCATCATCATCATCAGCATCAGCATCGGCATCATCATCATCATCATCATCATCATCATCAGCAACATCATCATCAGCATCATCAGCATCATCAGCATCCGCATCATCGTCATCATCGTCAACAGCATCCTCACCAGCATACGAATCATCATCAGAATCATCATCATCATCAGCATTATCTTCAGCAGCAACATCAGCATCTTTTTTAGTATCAGCACCATCAGCAGCAGCATCATCACCACCAGCATCATTATCAGCATCAGCGTCATCATCAGCATCGTCAGCATCTTCAGCATCGTCGTCATTAACAGCCGCATCAGCATCAGCAGCAGCAGCATCATCGCCACCATCAGCATCATCAGCAGCATCATCAGCATCATCAGCATCAGCATCGTCATCATAAGCAGCAGCAGCACCATCATCATCATCATCATCATCATCATCATCATCATCATCAGCACCATCATCAGCATCGTCATCATCATCAGCCCCATCATCATCATACTCATCATCGGCATCACCATCATCATCAGCAGCATCAACATCATCAGCATCATCATCATCAGCATCGCCATCATCACCATCATCAGCATCCTCAGCATCATCATCAGCGGCATCATCATCATCAGCACCAGCATCAGCATCATCATCATCATCATCATCATCATCATCATCATCATCATCACCAGCTTCATCATACGCAGCATCAGCAGCATCATCGACATCGCCGTCAGCATCATCATCATGATCCGCATCACCATCGTCATCATCAGCATCAACATCGTCATCATACGCATCATCATCAGCATCATCGACATCGCCATCAGCAGCATCAGCATCATCATCATCACCATCATCATCATCATCATCATCATCCTCATCACCATCGTCCTCATCAGCATCAACACCGTCATCCTCCTCATCCTCCTCCTCGTCCGCCCCCTCTTCCGTCTGATCCCCCGCATCATCATCATCATCATCATCATCATCATCATCATCATCATCATCATCAGCATCATCATCAGCATCATCATCAGCAGTCCCCTCCTTCTCCTCCTTCTCCTCCTCCTCCTCCCCCCCTCCTTATCCTTCTCCTCCTCCTCCTCATCCTCATCAGCAGCAGCAGCATCCGCATCAGCATCATCACCAGCAGCAGCATCATCCTCATCATCAGCATCATCATAGACATCATCATCACCATCAGCATTATCATCATAATCGCCATCATCATCATCATCAGCAGCATCATCAGCATCATCATTATCATCATCATCAACAGCATCATCATCATTATCATTATCAGCATCATCATCAGCATCACCATCACCATCATCATCATCACCACCACCATCATCATCATCATTCTCATTCTCATCATCATCATCGTCATCATCATCATCATCATCATCATCAGCATCATCACCAACAGCATC
>CAUYUJ010008502.1:0-37464 GCA_963575745.1 Prorocentrum cordatum
TCCCTCTTAAGGAGGAATATTGAAATATGAACAAAAAGCAGTATGGAAACTATTCTTGGAGTATTTTCTGACAATTTTGGAGTATTGTTAGATTCGTGGGGTAAAAGAAAATCGTCCCAAATTCCCCTGTAGGGGGTCATGCCCGACCTAAGTTTACCTCGAAGAAGAAACAAAAGCCATAAGCATCAACTTTTGGCGCTCCGCGCAGATTTCTCGGATCCACGCTGGGCCCCCCGGCGGCGCCTCCGGCGCCGCCATAGGCGCGCTTTGCGCGCCCGAGGGGGGGGGTTCAGCGCAGATCCAAGAAGTCCACGCGTGGCGCCAAAAGTTATGCTTCTGACGTTTCCCCCCCCCCCCCCCCCTCTTCTATTACCAGCCCGGAACACATCCCTGTCCGCTTTTCGGCTTGCCAATCTTAAGGATAACGATGCAGTCAAACTGCGTAGTAAGGATGGGGAACCTTCCCAAGGCTACCCCTGCATCCTTTCCCCTTCTGCCCATCCTTAGCGACCGTCGCTGGCCAACCCTGGTCGAAAAGCGCGAACCATGGCCCTTCAAGGCCCCTGCATCCTTGCCGCGCATCCTTATGATACGGGGTGACTGTAGGGTTCCTCCTCCTTCTCCTCCTCCTCCTCCTCCTCGTCCCCCATCCCTCCCCTCCCCCCTCCTCCCCCTCCGCCCTCCTCTCCTCACCCTCCCCTCTCTTCCTCCTCCTCACTCCTCCTCCATCCTCCTCTCCTCCTCCTCCTCCCCCTCCTCCTCCCCCTCCTCTCCTTCTCCCCCTCCTCCTCCTCCACCTCCTCCTCACCCTATCCCCTATCCCTATCCCTATCCCACAAGGGAAGAATAAGCAGCCTCGAGCGTGTCGAGCTCGAGGCTGGTGCTCTCCCCCCCCCTCTGCAAGAGGCGGGCCGCGCCGGGCCGGCGTCTGGCGCCTGGCCCTGCTGCTCCTGCTGGTCGCGCTGGCGCGGCTTCGCTGGCCGCGGGCGCCTGCAGCAGAGGCCGGTCGCAGGGAGCGGGAGGAGCAGGAGAACCAGCACTCCAGATTTCGTAATAAAGGGAGGGGGGTCTCATTTCGGGGGGGGGTCTCTTCCAGGCTATCTTGGAGGGTCTGGGGGGGTCTGGGGACGAGTTTTGGAGGGTTCTCCCACGGGGGGGGTCTAAAACTTCTTCGTCTGGGAGGGGAGACCCCCTCCTTTATTACGAAATCTGGAGTAGGGGAATGAAGAATGAAATAGCACACAAAAACCGGAGGTCGCGCGGATTTCTAGGATTGGCGCTGGACCCTTCCTGGCGCGCTCCGCGCGCCAGGGGCGGCGCCGGAGGCGCCGCCAGGGGGGTCCAGCGCGGATCCGAGAAATCCTCGCGGACCTCCGAGTATTCATGTTTATGCAAGTCTTCCTTCCCCTAAGGAGAACCAGGGGAAGGCGGAGGAGGGCAAACGAGGGGTGCGACAACGACAGGGGGGCACATGAGGAGGGGGTGGCGGACGAGCAGGAGGATGGGCGGGAAGAAGAGGAGGACGAGGAAGGGGGGAGGGCGAGGAGGAACAGCAGCAGCAGCAGCAGCAGCAGCAGCAGCAGCAGCAGCAGCAGCAGGAATGGCAGTGGAAGGAGCGGGAGAGGCAGGAAAGCCAGGGGAGGGTGGAGGAGGGTGAACGAGGGGGGCGGCAGCGAGGAAGACTGGCCCGGAGTCAGAAGACATTGGCCCGCGCTGGGGCGAGGGCACTGTGCCGAGCGACGGGAGCAAAGCGCCGATCCGAAAGTGAAGCCCACGCTGCGACTGGAGCACCCTTCTGAGAGACCGAAAAGGCGACCTGATGGTAAGAGGCCGCAGGAGAGACAACATCATCAAATATTGTGTACAGTGGGGGCGCCCATCAAGAAACCATCTGCTTTTCGTCAGGGTGTCCTGGGTCTCTTCGCTCCTCGCGCTGCGCGGTGGCTTCCCGCAGCCGTTGAAGCAGCTGCTGCGTTCAGGGTGCTCCGGTTTTCCTTTCTGTGCATCTCGCGCGCGGGTTTTCAGGGTTGGGTCTCTTGCGAGGGTTTCTTGCGGCAGCGCCCGCATTGTATAAGAAGCAGCACGCGGAGATAAACGGCCACTTTCTGGTCGGAGTCAGGGTAGAGATGGGAACAACGTTCATAATGTTCAGTAGGGGGAACACATCGACACACATGATCGTAGATCCCCCGGAAGATCTGGAAAATATGGGCAGTGGGTGGAAGACGGACACCGAGAAAACATAACAACACGTGGGCCCCTGGGATATGTGTCAGTTTATGTAATCGATCCGTTTTTCCCGCCGGTTTATTTTGTATCACTGGTGCTACATGTTTTTGTATTCGTGGCGAGCGAAAAGGAGGAGGAGGAGGACGAGGAGGAGTAAGAGGGGGGGTTGAGGATGAGGAGGAGGTCCCTGAAGGGCTTTTTGTGTCAATTTTGGGTGAGGAGACTGGTCATAGACAAGGCGCCTCTTTGGTAGTCGCTTGGGGTCTTCTGGGAGGCTTCTCGAGGGCCTTGTGGCGGTATGTTTGTGATACCCTGGGTGTCTCGTGCGAGCCTCTTGGGGGCCTTTTGGGGCTTCTGGTGGGCCTCTTGGGGGCCGTCTGGGGCCTCCTGGGGGCCTCCTGGGGCGTCTTGGGGGCCTCTTGGGGTTCTCTTGGCGCCTCTTGGGGGCCGCTTGGGGGCTTCTCGGGGGCCTCTTGGGGACTCCAGGGGACCTCTCTGCGCCTAGAGCTCGAACTGTCCGTTCGGGTCCCCCGTCTGGGCCCGCTCTTGGAGCCGTCTTGGGAGCCTCTTCGGCCATCTTGGAGGCCTCTGGGGCTGTCTTGGGGCCCTCTGGGGCGGTTCTGGGCGCTCTTGGAAGCCTCTTGGGCCTTGTTGGGGCGATCCTGGAAGCCTCGTGGGCCGCCTGACAGCCCCGGTAAGCCGAAAAGGCGAGAACGCCAAAAACCTTCAAAAACTGAAGGAACATGACAATTTTCTGCATCTGTGGGCCCTCTTGGGAGGTCTCTTGGGGCGCCATCTTTGGCGTCTTGGATCGCTCGTGGACCGTCTCGGACTATGCTGAGCTCTCTTGGAGGCCACTTGAAGCGCTCCTGGAGCGGAGCGCTCTTGGGAGCCTGCTGCGACCTGGCCGGGACATGGCCGGGACCTGGCCGAGGCTTTGCCGGGACCTTGCTGGGGTGCTTTTCGTCCAGGGACCCCCAGGGGCGGTCCCGCGCGCGCTAGAAATATTGTTAACCAGTTGCTGGAGATCTTAGCACGCCCTTGGCCCGTTGGACCGGCAAATTTGTGTGCTCCCTGTCAAATGCGTGATTGTGAACGAGACGGGGGAGGCGGGGAGGTGAGCAGTTGGGGAAGGCTGAGGAGGACCCGGGGGTGACGAGCAGGACAATGACAGTGACGGGGTGATGAGGACGCGGGGGAAGGAAGAACATATGGAAGATGGAGGGGCACGTGCAGGATGATGATGACGATGATGATGATGATGATGATGATGATGATGATGATGTTGATGATGATGATAATGATGATGATGATCATGATGATGATGATGATGATGTTGCTGATGCTGATGCTGATGCTGATGCTGATGCTGATGATGATGAGGATGAGGATGAGGATGAGGATGATGTTGATGGTGATGATGATGCTGATGATGATCATGCTGATGATGAGTATGCTGATGATGCTGCTGATGATGATGATAATGAGGATGCTGCTGATGATGAACATAATGATGACGATTATGCTGACGATGCTGATGCTGTAAACGACGATGATGATGCTGATGGGGATGATGATGATGATGATGATGATGATGATGATGATGATGATCATGATGATAATCTTGAGGATCACGCACATGATGATGACGATGATGCTGATGATGATGCTGATGATGATGATGGTGGTGGTTCTGATGCTGATGATGATGAGGATGAGGAGGATGACTATGATGATGCTGATGCTGCTGATGGTGATGACGATGATGATGATGATGATGATGATGATGATGATGATGATGATGATGATGATCGCGAATGTGATGACGATGATGCTGATGATGGTGATGATGATGCTGATGGTAATGCTGGTGGTGGTGATGCTGATGATGAGGAGCATGCGGATGAGGAGGATGCTGACGATGCTGATGCTGATGATGATAATGATGATTATCATGCTGATTTTGATGATGATGGTAAGGATGACGATGATAAGGATGTTGGTACGGGTGCTGATGATGATGAGGAGGATGTGGTTGAGAAGGGTGAGGATTACGATGAGGATGATGCTGCTGATGATGATGAGTATGATGATGCTGATGATGCGCTGCTGATGATGACGATGATGCTGATCCTGATTGTAACAGATAATGCTGCTGCTGATGATGACTCTGCTCATGAGAATGCTGCTGATGCTGATGATGCTGGTGATAACGAGGTCGCGGTTGATGCTGATGATGATGTTGATGATGATGATGATGATGATGATGATGATATGATGATGTTGGTGATGATGACGATGTTGGCGATGGCGATTCTGATTATGATGGTGATTGTAGTTCTGATGATGGTGCTGCTGATGATGATGATGTTGCTGATGCTGATGATGATGAGGCGGAGGAGGAGTCGGAAGGGGGTTAGGATGAGTATCAGGACGAGGATGAGGCTGCTGCTGCTGATGACTGATGATGACGATGATGATGCTGATGCTAATGCTGCTGCTGATGATGCTGATAATGCTGATGATGCTGATGCTGATGAGGATGCTGCTGATGATGATGCTGATGCTGATGCTGCTGCTGATGATAATGATGATGATTATGATGCTGATGATGCTGTTGATGATGATGGTGAGGATGCTGGTGCTGCTGATGATAAGGATGAGGTTGACGATGGTCATGATGACGGTGCGGATGATGATGATGCTGATGTTGATGATGCTGATGCTGATGCTGATGATGTTGCTGCTGATGAGGATGATGATGATGGTGATGATGATGATGGTGGTGGTGGTGATGATGATGATGATGAGGATGACGATTCTGATGAGGATTACGATGGTGATGCTGAGGAGGAGGATGAGGATAATGATGATGATGATGATGCTGATGATGATGATGATGATGATGATGATGATGATGATGATGAGGAGGAGGAGGAGGAGGAGGAGGAGGAGGAAAAGGAGGAGGAGGAGGTTCAGGAGCAGGAGATGGAAGAGGAGCACGAGGAGGAGGAGGAGGAGGAGCAGGAGGAGGAGGAGCAGCAGCAGCAGGAGGAGGAGGATCAGGAGGATCAGAAGGAGGAGGGGGTCGGGGAGGAGCAGGAGGTGATGAGGCGGAGGTGGAGGAGGAGGTAGGAGAGAGGAGGAGGAAGAGGAGGGCTTAAAGGAGGTCCACAGGTCAGGTTAGGAGGACAGCGCTCTCGCCACTATGCTTCGTAGCGAGGAGGAGTAGGCAGGAGTAGGAGGAGGAAAGAGGAGGACGAGGAGAGAGAGGAAGAGGAGGAGGAGGAGGAAGAAGGAAGAGGAGGAGGAGGAGGAGGAGGAGGAGGAGGAGGAGGAAGGAGGAGAGGAGGAGGATGGAGGAGGAGGAGAAGGAGGAGGGAGGAGGAGGAGGAGTTGGAGAGGAGGAGGAGGAGGAAGATGAGGAGGAGGAGAAAAGGAGGAGGAGAAGGACGATGAGGAGGAGGAGGAGGAGGAGCAGGAGGAGGAGCGTGTGGGCGAGGATGAGAAGAGCACGACATGTGGGAGGATATTGATGGGGACGAGAAGAGGGTTGTTTCGAGGAGGAGGAGGAGGAAGAGGAAATGTAGGAGGGCCACGCTGGGGAGGGAGAGGAGGAGGGTGTGACTAGGCTGGAGGAGTCCTCACTCAAAATTGTGGTGTCTCGTGTGAGCTTAGCCTCGGTCGTCGTTGCTGACTTGTGATTGAACCCGGTTTCTTTGTCAGGCTTTCGAGAAAGCGAGGCGAGTCTTTGTACTTAGCATTCACAGTTGTGCGTGATACTCACGTGCGTGAGCATTGTGAGAATTTTCATGCTGCCATTTCTGCTATTTTGTCCCCCTGGCCAGCAGCTGACACAGTGCATCGGCGGCATCACATGTTAATGCTTAGATTAGCGACTTGTACGTTGACTTACCGTCGGACTACTTCAAATCTCATGCGAGAGCGCAGCTACGAAGATCTGCCGCATGGCACCAGGATTTGCTGCAGACTTCTAGTGTTTTGTTGCTTCACGTGCCCCAGCCAGTCCAAAATTCACAAGCGGACCCCAGGTGAGTTGTTGAAGGACGGGGGAGTACATAAGCATGTCGTGAAACTAAGGGGGCGTATCCTTAAAGTTACATCTGGAGCTTGTGTCACCCCAGGCACCCCGTAACAAAGACAATCTTTGGACTCCGCCAGAGCCTCTTTGAGCCCTCTCAGAAAGGGGCTCCTGCTGGGACCTTTTGATTGCCTTTGACGCCCTTTGGTAGCTCTCTTGGGCCTTGAATAGTGGGCCTCACGGAAAGGGGCTCTTATGGCCTTGAATAGCGGTGCCCATGTGGAACCCGACCAATCGCCTTTTTGCGAGAAGGCACAACTCATTGAACAATCTTCGAATCTGAATGATTTCGGCCTCTCGGGGGCATCGTTGTGAGGCTCCGTCGCCGCCTCGGGCCGACTTGTGGCCGAGTTTGGACCTCGTCGAAGCATGTTCGAGGCCATGTTAATCTGACTTGGCCCATCTGGCGCCATCCTCGAGGCAACCGGGGGCTCTGGATTGCCTTGACGGGCCATCTTGGACGCTCTAACGAGTCGAGCCTTTTCGTCCAGACCTCGTTGGGAGGACTTCACTTATTATAACGGGTCAGCCCGTCCTGTCGCTTGGCGACCACGAGGCTGGCGTCGCATTAGCGGCCCAAGAGGGTCCAGGATTGCCTGCAGGAGGGTCCAAGATGGCCTCAAATATTGCCGTCCGTGGCCTCCCAGACTGTCGAGCCCTCAAAGGCGGTCGAAATAGGCAGGGTCGCCTCCAACTCAGCTCTGTTGCCATTTTGGCTCAAGGTCCAAGTGTGTGACCTCAGCAGGAGGCAGCTGCACAAAGGCCACCTGGACCAGGTCGGCTTTCTGGGCGCTCCAACTCGCCAGGTCGGCTCAGTTTTCCATGGGGCAGTCGACATGCCGGCCTTCGCAGCCAGGGAATCTGAGTGCAGCGCCGTCGCCAGCGCAGTCGCCGCACGACACGGCGTCCCGCATGTGCTTCGCGGCCAGCCAGGGGGACGACCCCCTCATCGCGAAGCTCCTGTCCACGGGTGTGTCGGTGAATCTCTCGGACTACGACCGCCGAACAGCGCTGCACGTCGCAGCAGCTGAGGGCAACCTGTCCACGGTCCAGCTGCTCCTCTCGGCCAACGCCGACGTCGCCGCGGCCGACCGGTGGGGCCACACGCCGATGGACGAGGCCGCGGCGAACAACCTCCACGACATCATGGCGGCCCTGCGCACCGCGGGTGGCGACCACGGGCTGACGCCGCGCGGCGGCGAGGACAAGGCGTCGCTGGGCGACCGGCTGGGGCAAGGGCCGGACAAGCGCCGTCCCTCGAACGACAGCACCGCGTCGCCGGACACTCCTGGCACCGTCGCGGCGGTGCCTGTGCGACGCGTGTCTGGCATGCAGCTGTGCTGCGCCGCGGCTGCGGGCAACGCCGAGATGCTCCGAAGCCTGATCGCCGACGGCGCCAACGTCAACGCCAAGGACTACGACGGCCGCATCGCTCTGCACGTCGCCGCCGCATACGGGCACCACGGCATCGTGCAGGACCTGCTGGGCCTGAGGGCTGATGTGAGGCACAGGGACCACTTCGGGAGCACCCCGCTCTCGTCCGCTGTGAGCCAGCAGCACGAAGAGGTTGCGGCCACACTGCTCAAGGCCTTGCAGCAAGGCCGTGCCGGCTCTGACGACAAGAAGGACCCCGTCGAGGGCATGTGCTCCAGCGCCCTGCCAGGGCAGGTCGAGGAGGTGTGCCCGCGGCAGGCCAATGGCTGCACGATGAACTGGATGATCCAGGAGAAGGAGGTCAAGTTCGGCCCCATGCTCAGCAAGACGCTCAAGAGTGCCATCCACACGGCGGAGTGGAGGGGCATGAAGGTGGTGGCGAAGACCCTGCTGAACGTGCAAGCGGATGACGGGGACCTCACCAAGGAGGTGCTGCGCGAGATCGGGATCCTCTCGACGCTGCGGCACCCCGACCTCGTGATGTTTCTCGGGGCGTGCATCTACAGCCCGCAGCCCTTTCTGATCTCCGAGTACATGGAGGGCGGGGACCTCGATCTTTACTACAGCATGAAGGCCTCCCAGCGGGGCTCCCCCTACAGGCCGCACATGAGCCTCTTCCTCAGGTGGTCGAGCGCGGTCGCGAGGGCCCTGTGCTTCCTCCACAACTGCTCCCCTCCGATCGTCCACAGGGACCTCAAGCCCATGAATCTGCTCCTCACCAAGAACAACGACCTGAAGGTGACAGACTTTGGTATCAGCAAGCTCATGAGGCCGAGCCTCGGGGACCGGGCCCCCCGGATGTCTGGCGGCGTGGGCACGTGGCGCTACATGGCGCCGGAGGTGGTGCGCTCGGAGCAGTACACCGACAGGGTCGACATCTATTCCTTCGCGCTCATCATGTGGTTCATGAGCACGGGGGTGCAGCCGTTCGTGGACCAGTTCGGGCAGGATCCGGCGCTCGTCCTCGAGGACTACCTCAAGGGCAGGGAGCCGCGCCCCAGTTTTGCCGGCGGTGCTGGCCTGCTGAGCGGCAACAGGACCACAGCCGCGGCGGTGCTCCCGGGAGGAGTAAAGTCGGGACCTTTGCCGGTTCTGGCCCAGGACGCTTCGGCGCGATACCGCGATACCCTGTTCACATCCCCATTCCCAAGCGTCAACGTGCCTGGCTGTTCCCAGCCTCCCGCTCCGCGGAGCGAAGCGACATGCTATCCAAAAGTTCCTCACTGTATACCGATACCGCTACCCTTCCTTCGTCGCCACGGCTGGGTTCGCCTCGACATTTTGGTCAGAACGCGCCCCGGGAGAGGTCCACGGGGTACCAGTACCCTGAGATCTAACGTCACGAGGAGTTGCAAAATCGAAACAAAACTCGACCCGAGACCTGGACCCCATCTTCCTGCTGCACTTTTCGAGCCTGAAGCGAGGGAACATATCGCCCGTTGTGGCAGAATTGCGTCGTCAGGACCTGAGGGTATTTTTCCCCCAGGTGCGGCAGCTGGTGCAGGAGGCAGGAGGAGGCGGAGAAGGAGGAGAAGGAGGCATGGGGAGGAGGAGGAGGAGGAGGAGGAGGAGGAGGAGGAGGCAGAAGGAGGCGGAGGCATGAGGAGGAGGAGGAGGAGGAGGAGGAGGAGGAGGAGGAGGAGGAGGAGGTGGTGTGGTGGTGGTGTCGCAGCTGAAAACTGGTCTGAAGCCTGCTCGACGGATCAGCGGCGACCGATGGGCGGCGTGGGATCACAGTGTCCCCGCCGATGTCAAACAATCGCCATCCCCCGTGGCTCCCTCTCCAGGACGCATGGCTGGAGTGGACGGGTCGAAATCAGACAACAAACACGAACTCAAGGCAGAGCTAAGGTGGCACATACGAGGAGAGGCACAGAAGAAGGAAGGCCGAGAGGAGGGAGGACAAGAGGGACGAAGGAGGGTAGGCGCCACCGAAACTCATTCAGGCTAAAGAACTGCACGAAGCATTCGGGCACGTAATTGGCACGAAACCTCAAAAAAGCACTGGCGAGCAGACCTGAATTGGCCGGCCGGGTTAACGTCACCACATTCAGGGGGAAGGGGAAGAGGAGAGGGACGAGGACGGAGGCGGAGGGGGGAAGAAGAGGAGGAAGGGCAAACAAAGTAACGTGGTCATCGCCCGACTGCCTGTCAGTCAGGGCGCCCGCATGACCTGGCTGCGCGACCAACCACTAGGGAACCAACGCCAGGGCCCTATCCCCTGCGTCGTCTTCCTCGCTTCTGGACGGGCTGTTCAGGAGGCTCCCAAGTTCCCCGAAACCTCACGCGCCCGCGCTCGAGCACAGTCTGGCCTACAGCAATACGACTCACAACATTGCTAGCTGCACCCGGCGTGCTCACATCCCTCTCACTCTGCCCACTACTCATGACTTGCGATGCCTGGAGCTGCGGAGGAGCCGCTCCAGACTGCCCTGCACCTTCCTCTCCTGCGTCGTCCTGGGGGGCGGTCCTATTTTGGCCTGGCTGCCCATCTTGACGAAGAGCGCCGTGATGACGCCATTGATCGGCACCATGAAGGTGCCGCCCCCCAGCGTCGTCCACGCGTTGACGAAGTAGGTGTGGCGCACCATGCGGCTCTTGATGGCCACCTCCTTCTCCGCCCATACCTCCTTGACCTTCCAATATTTGAGATACTCTGCTGCCGTCACCATCGGCAGCGTCCTGATCGTATTCACGAACTCGGTGAGGGCCTTCAGCTCCTTCTGAACGTCTTGCTGCTGCTGAAGCCAGGCGTTGCCTACCAGCGCCTCGAGCATCGTCATGCACAAGACGAGGCCTGGATGACCCTGACCGTGATCCGCTGGCTTGGCCTTGACTGCGTCCATGTACTGCTCTATCGTCGTGATCGCCACCGCGTTCAGCTCGTTCTCCTGAGGAAGAAGCTGCGTCGATAAGAGACAGCCCTCCAGCGCTCTGTTGCGCTGAGCCGTGTTGAGCTGGAGTTTGATCAGGCCCGTCGCCGTCTCTCCATCGGACTCGTCGGTGTCCGCGGCCATCATCGCAGCACCTGCGTCGCCTCCCTGTCGCCCCTTCTTCTGGGGCTGGGGCGGGGGGCGCTCGCCGTTGGAGCCACCACCGAAGGAGATCTTGGGAGAGTCCGTCGCCAGCCGCTTCTTGGCCTCCGCTAGCTTGCCCTGGTCGATTGCCAGCGCCCACAACGACATCAGCAGTGAAGACGAACTGAGCTGCACTCGGCAGTTCAATGTGTGTTCTGATATGCCTCTGGAGTTGCTCGAGAGAAATGTGTTCCAGACCGCAGGCCGGGCAGGCTAGCGATAAGGGCTGGACTACCTCATGCTGCACAGGGCTGCGATCACAATGGCACGCATGATTGAGGAATAGCCGCCGAACATGCTGCTGGGATATAGCGCGCGTGGCATGCACACTCATGCACCAAGGGCATTGGTTAGTTATTGTAAGTAGCTGGCTTAATGCACGATGACCATGGCTGCCTTCTCGGGTGAAGCGCATGTGCGCGTACCACGCAGTTTGTGAGTCAAACGTGAGTCCACATACTGCCCCACTACTAGTAGTTTCATTACATACCCAGACAGGTGCAGGTGGCGGTTCAGGTAGCTGCTCATCTTGTACATCCCTAGGTTCGTGTAGTGCTCGGCCTCTCGCATCAATAACTCCCTCCCAAAAACGCTGACGTAGTTTAGCGACATTAAGTTTCAGGAACTTCGCGCTGAACTGCGGGGTGAACACCTTGAAACTCTTGCCCTCCATCTCATCTAACAGCTCTTTGCCTTTTTCGAGGTGAACAATCGAACTAATGTCATTCGCCGCCTGCAGAGCCCAGGGGTTCCCTTGGAACTTACCATCGGAGTCACGATGAAGCTGCCAATCAGTTACTGTCGGGGTCTGCTCATCTGGAAGTTGCCCAAACATTGCCGCCACAAGTTGCTGATTTTCTTGCCGATGTTGCGTGATTTGCTGCAGCCAAGTTAACCGTCTTATTCGTAATTCCAGTTGAGATGGAATCAAGCCCAGCCCCCCCCACACCTGTCGTGTTTGCAACGCCGTGTATTTAATGCCCCCATCAGGCCGAGCTTGTTTCAGCGTAGCGTCCCCCTTAAGAAGCTTCCTCCCCCACATCAGCAACAACCCATCAATCATGTCATAGTCACTCGCCAAGGGAATGAAAGCTCCCATGCCACTCAAAGCCGCACCCTGGACCCTCGCCTGGAACACAATCAGTAAGATATGCCGAGGAATTCGAGGACGATACCAAAAGTTGCCCATGGAGTACCAGGCCCTATACATATGCTTCTTGATTGCAAGCCTCTGTTGTGATGTAGTTGAATTATGATGAAAATGAATGCCAAGATATGGTGCATGCTGACAAACCTGGCCGGCTACATCACGCGTATATTGCGCAGATGTGAAGCGTCTCGACTGCGTGTGGGCTCCAACTCCAACAAATCGAGGAACGACATTTTGCTTGCTGGTATTCTGTGCACCCCCAACTGTATACAGGCACTCATCTAAGTCCTGGCTCGCGCCATTCACAGCCTTGACCATTCCATCCGCTGTTCGAGACACGCACTTGTGAGCTATATCATCCATGAATACCGTCGTGCTGATGTCAACCTGTGCTTCTGGGTCTTCTCCGAGGGGGTCTGAACACATGAGGTGCTGACCGTCAACTTTGGCATGCTGGAGGTCAATCCACGGGGCGAGTACACATCTATCGAACGTGCGCGTGTATTTAGTGGGTGCTGCTTGATGGCCTTGCAGAACTCCTTCTCCCACCCGAAAATGTCCCTCCCCATCCACGCACTCCAATGATATGATACTATTGTGATTGCATGCGTGCCCAAGAAAAATATCCCTTGGATCAAGATGTAGATAGTCTGTGTCATCACAGGCGGTAGCCGCTATACTGCCAAACGCGTTGGCCTGGTCATAGAATATGGTGCAATGTGACTTCCTCAGCTGTGTCAATCGCCAACTGGATATAAGTTGTATGCGGATTGCCGACTCTCTCCTACGATGCCGAAGGCCTCCGTGCAGATACGGGGGGTACAGTTTATCCGAATAACAGATCTCACCGCGACGACCAACATGCTTGGAGAACGCCTTACTGAACGGGCAGGTGCGATGTACGAGTCGCAATGCCTTCATTCCCGTTTTGTCCGTCGGCTTGGGGAGACAGCAACCTGACGACCTCAACCAATCCAGGGGTACTTTACAGCTGCCCCTGACGTCCCACAAGATCCCCCTCACACGTCTGTCAAACCAACTCATGGAAGGGATATCCGCACTAAAAGCCTGCTGCTGATCACGGTACTTGCGATCTCGACGGGTGGGGTGGAGCAGCATCCGAAAGATCTCGAGGGGGAGGCTCCAGCTTGGCACCGTTTTGCGATACTTCATACTAAGCAGAGCGGCGCGGACTCCAGAGAGATCACACAGAGCCTCGTCCTTAAAGCCAGGCTCATACATGTCGTAACCCAGGCCCTCCTCATGTCGATCAGGTGGTAAGTTGGCCACTTCGACCATCTCACACGATTGGCCACCCTCTCGTCCCGGCTGTGCAAGATGCTCGCGCCATATCTCACGTGTGGGCCTATACGACAAATGTGTGTTGTAGAACCTTTTCCCAGGACCCACCGATGTGCATGCTATGCGCCGTGTGAGCCTATGTGCATAACTCCACTGCTGCTGCTGTAGGGCTTCTCGAAGCTGCTCAGCTAGATCCTCCATCCTCAGCTCTTGTTTCATCTTCCTCTGGTTCCTGACCTGCCGAGTGATCCTAAAAAGCTGTTGCTGCGTGCTGGTGAGCTCCTGCTGCTGCTCCTCAGTGAGTGTGCCGATGTATTGCCGAAGACGTGCGCGCTCACGCAAAAGATCTTGCTGTGCTTGCCGTGCCTGGGCATAAGCGCTATCATGTTCGTGAACGTGCTGAGCAAAGTACCCAAGAGCTAATGGTCGAATCGCAGATATGAGTGCCTCCCAAGCTTGATCAGGCGTAGCCTTACCCTCAAGTGCTTTCCATTGGGGATAAGTATTGTAGCACATGTCCTCCACCTCTTTCAAGAACCGCCCCCGCCAGAGCCCCTTCACCACTCCTTCCACCATCCTGTCCATGTCCCACCTCTCCTCCTTCTTCCTCCTCTGCGAATGCGGGAATGAAAGGATGTAGTCTACCTGTACAAGAAGCGGGTAGTGGTCCCATCGCTGACGAATCGGAACAAGTTGAAGTGCCCGACCCTGTTTTTCTAGAATACGGCATTTGCGAACATGAGACAACCAAGAATAGGGAGCGCCAAAATAATCTATTCTGCTTTGAGACTGCCGTCCATAGAAGGTCGCCTGTCCACCTATATACGTATTGACGAGACAGAGGCCGAAGTCTTCCATGTAGCCACGGAGTTTGTGCATGCAGTAGTGTTCCTGCGCAGGGTTAAGCGGGCCTATCGGGTTCATAGCGTCAACTACATGATCGGGAGGAGGGATGCCTGAATGATCATTTACATCTCCACCGAAGATAATTGAGCACCTACTGGGTTGCTCGCAGCTGATCTTGCGCATCCATTCGATCATGGCGTCCACCGTCTTATTATATACTAGATTGCGTCGCGCAGTCGAAGGTCGCGGTGGAAAGTAGACTACGAAGCACAATAAATGGAAGCGTCCCGAGCGCAACAAGACCGCCCCCAGTCTGCCTTGTAAGGCCGCAGGTGGCGAATACACTGCTAGAATATGGGAAACACGAAGAGATCTTTTGCGCAACCTAATCTGCACTCCTGCATGCGCTGTCGTGAACGGGGACCGGCCGTAACCCCAATTGAGGATGTGGTGCGTGCGGTCCATGATACTCGTGCATGTGTCGTCCGTGTATCTGCGTCTCAGCCTGGTGCCCACGATGAATTGTATGTCCTTCGTGTCGTACGCTGCACTGACATCATCCGCCCTACCGTGTTGCACGAGCGAGCACACATTGTGTACAACAAAGCTCCATGCCATGTGGGATAGTGGGGGGGATGGCAGAGAGAACAGGGGACGGGAAGAGTGCGCAGGCGGCGAGCCCGCAAGATGGGGTCATTCGGTACGGAGAATGGACGGTACCTCAGCCAGGGTACCTAGGAGGAGGAGGAGGAGGAGGAGGAGGAGGAGGAGGAGAAGGCGGAGGAGGAGGCAACAGGAGAAGGAGGAGGCAGGAGGGTGCAGGAGGAGGGATCAAGAGGAGATCCTCAGGCAAGCCAAACCGAGTCGCATCTGGGATCCCCTGACCTGAGATCCGACGTCGCCCCAAAAATGCAGCAACGGAGAAAGATCAAGACCGTACCCCTGGACCGCATCTTTCTGCGCCACTTTTCAAGCCGGATCGATCCGTGAGGGTCCCGGGCTCCGACATCGAGCGAACATGCCCGGCTCGAGGAATTCCGTCGGAGGAATTTGCCCCCCCCCAGGTGCGGCAGCTGGTGCAGGACTCGAGCAGGGGATCGTCTACAGAGTTGATTTACCCCAGACTTGATTTCCTCGTCGGGCTACACGTCGAACGTGCGACGATCTTCGAACGTGCGCCGAACGAGTCCATGTTGCAGTAAAAAGCACTCCTGGAGTCGACCCCCTGCTCGAAGGAGTGCTGGCACAGGCGCGCGGCGGCGCGGCCCTCGGCGCACCAGTGCACCGCGCGCCTCGCGGAGGCCACCGTGCACTCCGACCACGGCTCCTGGGCGGCGCGCGCCGGGAAGGTCGTGGGCAGGCTGCGGTAGGCGCCTCCTCCGGGGGGCTGGGTGGTCACCGCCCACCAAACCACCCCAACCCGACCCGAAGGCCACGATTTGCCCTCCATTTCCAGTGGGGGGGGGGGTCGGGGAACCTCGCAAAGACACGCGGAACCCGTACCCCCCCCCCCAACCTGAACTTCGGGTCAAATTCGGGTCTTCGGGTTGGGTTGGGGTGGTTTGGTAGGTGGTCAGGTGGTGAATCGTGGGAGCCTGGTGTACCCTCAGGTCGGGCGTGTCCCCCCACAGGCGGATATTTGTGACGACAAATGAAAAAGATGCAAAGACTATTCGAAGCATGCCTAAACATGCCCCCAGAAAGGCCCCTGACGATTTTTGGACTATTTGGGAATCTTCCTCCTGTAGAGGGACAGGCCCGACTTGAAGTGTGCCCTCTTCATTCCATCTTCAGCGTCGATTGGCGTCCATTGGCGTCTGGAGTCGATGCGATAGCGCCGATTCGGCGTCGGCCAGCGTCGACTCAGCGTCGATTCGCGTCGATTCGGCGTCGATGAGCGTCGATGTGCAAGAGGCGGCAAGATGGTATGGGAGGCTCCCATGAGTTTCCACCGAGCAGAAAGAAATACGGGGACCATGACCAAATGTCGCGGGATCTTGCCGGATCTTGCCAGTGCCGACCTTGGTCCTGATCCATGCCGGCTGTCGCCCATTCGCGAGGAGGATCCACGAACCGACGGTGACCAAGATCGACGGTGACCAAGATCGGCACGACGTTTCCGCGTGCAGTCGTGGTCATGGTCCCCGCTTTGATGGGCAGATTTTCCACCACCACTACCATATGTGGGAGAGTGAGGTTTAGGAGGAGGAGGAGGAGAAGGAGGAGGAGGAGAAGGGGAAGGACCTCCCCATCCTCCCCTCTCCCCGTCCTACCTGTGGTAGTGGTCGTGGTAAATTGGCCCATCACGCTTTCTTCCACTCCAGCCAGAGGCGTCGCCCGTCGTTCCCTCTCGCAGGAGGGCCTGGGGGTGGTGCAGCAGGACTGCCAGGCGGAGCGGTTCCCACGTATCCGCAATCTGAATGGATTTTGAACATTGGGCTTCAACAGCCGTGTATACTTCGGTGGTGGCTCCAGGACATTGCGTACGTCGTCGGCGACCCCGCATTTTATTATATTATAAGTTTTTAATCCGTGCGCGGACAGGGGGTAAAGGGTGAGGATTCCCAGCGCCGCCCTGGCTTCATGGTTCACGGGACCGTAGATTCAGCACATTGCGACGCGCGTGTACATGTTGTTTTTGTGTACCTTTTGGATCTGCGGCGCTTTTTTTGTTTTCTTTTTGTTTTTTTGTTTTCTTTTTTTTTCTTTTTTTCTTTTTTTTTTTTTTTTTTTTTTTTTTTTTTTTTTTTTTTTTGTTTTTATTTTTTTCTTTTGTTTTTTTTTTTTTTTGTTGTTGTTTTTTTTTTATTTTTTTTTCTTTTTCTTCACTTAGGCATACAGTGCGCTTCTTTTTTTTTTTTTTCTTGGTTTTTTTGTTTTTTATTTTTTTTTTTTTTTTGTTTTTTTTTTTTTTTTTTTTTTTTTTTGGTTTTATTTTTTTTTTTTGTTTTTATTTTTTTTTTTTTTTTTTTGGTTTTTTTTTTTTTTTTTTTTTTTTGTTGTTTTGTTTTTTTTTTTACTTTTTTCTTGCGACGAGTCGGGGCGGAGGCTCATTCTTTGCCTTTGTGCTCTTTTATTTTTCTTTTTCTTTCTTTCTGTTCATTATTCGGGCGTGCCTTTCTTTGGGTGCAGACGCTAGTGCCTGCCCAGGTTAAGATACCGCAGTGGAGCTGCTCATCTTGGAGGGCGCAGGATGACGGGCAGACCAGCTATACGCGTTGGGTCAACGCCTTTTTTCTCTCCGCGGATTGGTGCACATATTTGGGGCGCAGCGCGCTTTTCGTCGCAGCACCTTCGAAGTCTGCTGAGTGGGCTTCAAGGTTCGTGTATGATGTTGCAAGTTTTGTGAACCTTCCCGTCTTGCACCCTGTGCATTGAAGTGTGCCGTGGACACAGCGGGGACTCAGTGCAAGAGGCAAACCAAGTACGCTCAAAGCGCTCTTGCAGTTGCACTCGCAGTTCAACCGATCTTGATATTGTGGTCGCTCACAGGGCACCCCTCAACGCCCAGCACCCAGTCAGCGCATGGCAGAAGGACGCGGACCGCAGGACTCACGCAGCGCGGTTTTGTGACCAGTCGCACTGGTAGTAAGGGCGTCTCACGAGGTCTAACTACTTCCCAACGCGGCGCTTGCCAGATCTTTGCCTTCTCTTTTCTTCCCACATCGTCTTGCGCTCGTTTTCCTGCTTCGCAGTCGTGATGCGCCATTTTCCTGCTTCACAGTCGTGATGCGCTTCTCTTGCAGGTAGATGGCCGCGTCTGCCTTCACCTTGTGATCGGCTCCCGAGTGGGCCCAGGTCGACTCGCCGGCAGCACTGCCAGTTCGCGCGACCTCTGGCGGATCTTGCACTGACGCCAGGCACGTAGAAGTGTTTGCGAAGCCGCAGAAGAACAGTTAACGTTTACCCAAGACGGCCCCAGAGAGTTCCAAGACGGCCCAGGATGGCCCCGAGAGTCCCCCCGCACGCTCTCCAAATCGTGACCCTGGTCGTTTGGGCCAGCCGTGGCTGGCAGCAGAGAGGCCCAAGGGGCCCCAAGAAGGCTTCGAGAGGCGGCCACGCGCAGAGGGGGTATGGGGGAGGGGGGGAAGGCTTCTCCTAGAAGCACCCCTGCTTCTTAGAAGACGCGGGCATTGTCTGCAGGAATAAGGCCTGCGCGTTCGACGAAGCAGCCTCCTTCTGAGAACCAGAGCGTGAATTACCTACCCCGCTTTCGCTTCCAGGCAAAACCAAGTCATACCACGCGCCTCCTCGTCAAGCGACCTGACCAGTACAGGCCGTAGTTTGGTATCGTTTGGTATCTCTTGGAAGCGAGGGTGGTCAAAAGCGAGGTAGGTTTGTATTCCCCCTAAAGAACCTCCCCCCCTCCCCCTAACCCCCCTCTTGCGCGCCGCCGCAGAGGCCTCCAGGAAGCACGCAATGGGGCCTTCGAGAGACGAGTCCTCTTCAAGAGGCCCCCCAGAAGCCTCCTCAGCCAGATATAGGCCTCCTCCTCCTCCTCCTCCTCCTCCTGCATCAAAAAGGCAGCCAACCAGTCCCGAACGGCATCCCGGCGCCCTCCCCGCGCGGCCAGGCTGGCGATGAGGTGTGCCGTCGCGCGGCAGGTGTGGGGGGGTGTACCGCCTCTCCCTTCTCCGAAAGGGGATGGACGTGGCCCGAAACTCCACCGCCGCTACGCTCAAAACCTTGACGTGATAAGGTCCTGTTTGGCCGGAGGGGCTCGGTGTTCCGCGTGTGCTTCCGGGGGTCTTCCCTCAGCGACTCTGGGGCGCCTTGGCACTTCTGGGGCCAACGAAGACCTCGTTCCTGACACGAAGTTCCTCGTGGGTCATCTTGCATGCCTCGGCGGCGAACGTCATGTGTGCGTCTGCCCTCACACCTTGGAATGCTCTCGGTCATTGGTATCTCCATGGGGCCCGAGGAGGAGGAGGAGGAGGAGGAGGAGGAGGAGGAGGAGGAGGAGGAGGAGGAGGAGGAGGAGGAGGGCGAGGAGGAGGAGGAGGAGGAGGAGGAGGAGGAGGAGGAGGAGGAGGAGGATGGGCCCCTGGCGAAGGCCCGTGCTGTTGACCACAGCTCGCGTGGCTGTGTCCCGACCGCGGGAGACAGATGGGCCAGCCGGGCCCCGACGGCAAATGACCATCCGCGCGCTCTCCGAGATCTCGGAGGCCTTCCGCCCCCCTGCCCATCCTTCAAAGGGCCCAGCGCGGGTCCCTCCTCCTCCTCCTCCTCCTCCTCCTCCTCCTCGTCCTCCTCGTCGTCTCCTCCTCCTCCTCCTTCGCCCTCCCACCCTCCTCGTCGTCTCGTCGTCCGTCCTCCTCCTCCTTCCTCGTCTTCCTCTCCTCCTGCCTCATCCTCCTCACTACATCCTAGCCCTCCTCCTCATTCCTCCTCATCGTAGTACTCCGCCCCCTCCTCCTCGCCCCATCTCCTCCGTCGGCATCCTCGTCGTAGTGTCGTCCTTCCTACTCCTCCTGGCCCCCTTCTCTATTCCTCCGCTACCCTCCTAAGCCTCCTAATCGGCTCCTCACTCCCTGAAAACCTTCATTACCATCTTGTGTTCGTCTCGTTCACGTCAGACGCAGCTCCTTCTCGCCCTCCTCCTCGTCGTCCTCCTTCTCTTCCTCGTCCTCGTCCTCCTCCTCCTCCTCTTCCTCGTCCTCCTCCTCCTCCTCCTCCTCCTCCTCCTCCTCCTCCTCCTCCTCCTCCTCCTCCTCAAGCAATTGGGGCCCGGATTTTTTGGGCCTGCCTCTGTGCCGTCCCGAGGCGCTTGAGGTTCCGTCTCCCAGCGGGAGACGACTAAATCAGAGGCAATATCCCGCATCCCTCGGCGCCCTCAGCCATGGCGCCGCCACGTCGTCGCGGAGGCTGGTCTGCTGTGGGCCCTCCTCCTTGGCGAGATTCTGATGCGAATGGCTACTGGAAGTGCTGCGCCTGTGGCTGCGGCAAGAACCTGGCCCGCTACTGGTTCTGCAAGCAGTGCCACGGCAAGCGCAAGGAGGTGGAGGCAGCGGCGCCCCCGGCGCCCAGTGGAGCCTGGGCAGCCCCCTGGGTCGACTGGGACAAGTGGGCTGCCAACGGGGCCACGTCGGCGGCCCTGCCTGTCGGCCTCCAGGGAGGCACCAGCCCCCCGCCTGTGGCAGGCGACGAGGACAAGCTGTCCGAGGAGGAGCTGCTGCAGTTCATCTCCCTCCACAAGAAGATGGGCAACTCGTCCGCCGCCACGGCCCTGTGGCAGGCGACGAGGACAAGCTGTCCGAGGAGGAGCTGCTGCAGTTCATCTCCCTCCACAAGAAGATGGGCAACTCGTCCGCCGCCACGGCCCTCCAGCATCCTCGACAAGCGCAAGGTCGGCGATGCCCCTGTGCCGCTGCAGGCTCAGGCGTACCAGGTCGACCGACACATCAAGCAGCTCGAGAAGAAGCTTCAGCACGACCTGGACCAATACGCTAAGTGGCAGAACTGGCTCCAGGACAAGAAGGAGTCCATCGGTTCTCTTCGTCGTGAGCTGGCCGCTGAAGTTGGCAAGTACCAGTCGGTGGTGGAGCAGCTGCGATCTCAGGTTTGTCCCCCTCCAGCGGCCCAGCCGAAGGCTCGAGTGTCCCTCCAGGACCTGCTGTCGGGTGAGTGCGACTTTCTGGATATGTCCAACATGGAGGAGGTTTTTGGCATCGACAGCTCGGCGCACGAGGTGCAGGAGGCCGACGCCAAGGAGCTGGAGAAGCGCACGTCGCAGCTCAAGGAGGTCATCCAGGCATCGGCACGCCAGCTGTTCGGAGAGGCGAAGAAGAAGTTCGACGAGCTCAAGAAGGCCCATGCAGCCCACGTCGGCAAGCTGGGCAAGAAGCGTAAGGTCGGTGCTGAAGGAGCGGCTGCAGCAGCGGCTCCTGGAGACGGCGGCGGGGGCACCCAGCCTGAGGCGGCGCCGCCCTCGAGCGGAGCAGGCGAGGGGTCCTCCTCTGCAGCGTCGTCGGGGGCGCCACTATCTGCGTCGGCCTCGGCTTCAGCTACGGATCTCCTCGGTGCTGCAGATCGACTTCTCGGCCCTCTGGCAGAAGGAGGCCCCCCTGCCAGCGCCTAGCTGGCAGGGGGGACATGACGCGCGTGCTGAAGGTAGTCCTGCGGCTGCCATTCCCTCATCCCCACTGGAGCTCGACCAGGTTTCGAAATCAAGTTGGTCAAAATCGACTGGGAGTACCTGGTCATCGGCGGTGACTTCAGGGTCGACGGGCGAGGCCTTCCACCAGACGGGTGGGGCCAGCTCTGAGGCATCTGCTGTCGCATCCAGATTTTTTAGGTTGCCTCCAGGAGGCGGCTTACCTTCCGACCCCTCGAAGTTTTTATATGCGCCCCCCTGCCCTGATTGCACGTTCCAGTTGTCGATTGAAACGGTGAACTGTACGAGTTGGTCTTCCATTGAGGCGTGGCTTGTAACCACGCCTGCAAACATCGTTCTCGTGCAAGAGCACCACATCGTATCGGACGACGACGTAGCCAAGGCAGGACAATGGGCGCTGAAGAGGGGTTGGAAATCTCGTTTCAATCCTGCTGTCAGAACCGCTGCAGGAGGCACCTCTGGAGGTGTCGCAATTTTGGTCCGCTCCTTCCTGGGCTTCCACGATCCCGAGTTCGGCCCGATCGTCGTTCCGCCCAGGGTTATGAGCGGAACCGTCCAGGTGCCAGGGGCCGTTACGGCTTTGGTCTCATCAGTTTACTTGTACGACAGCGAAGAACTTACAAGCAGAAATCTCGACATACTGGCGGCCGTCTCGGCCAGGCACTCGCTCTACGAGGGTCCTAATGTGATAGGCGGCGACTTCAATATGATTCCAGATGTCCTGGTTTCCTCGGGGGCCCCTGGGTATCTGAAGGCGAATGTTATATATCCTGATATCGGCACCTGTTCTAGTACTGGGGGTTTACGAGTCCTGGACTATTTTGTGCTATCGTCAGGTTTTACCCGTTGCATTCAGGAAGTCACCGCCGCCCTCGATAGCGACATCAAGACGCACACGCCCGTGCGCATTCTCTTCCACCCGCAGTTGGCTGAGCTTAAGGCCCTCACTTTCCTCCGACCGCCGAAGTTGCCTGCGGAGTGCCCGATTGGCCCCGCGCCGTGCACGGAGAATCACGCCCACGCTTTGGACTGCGCCCGTGAAGGGCGAGAACTTATCCAGAGGCGCGAGTCCAGAGCAAAAATCCAGAAGCACCTCGACATTATTTACCGAGTTTGGGCTGATGCCGCTGAGTGGGAGCTATCCAGGGTCCTTCAGACGGAGCTCATCATTTGGGGCTCCCGCGGACGTCGGCCTCGTTTGGCCTGGGTTTCGGCTCTGGATAAAGATTCGCGCCCCCCGACTCGGGATCCTGGTCTTGTTGCTGGCAGGTGGTTGTACAGGGCTACGAGATTCATCTCGGGGGCTTTCGACTCTGGAGATTCTGGAGCGTTTAAGCGTTATAGGGCCCATTTTCTGGATCCCCCTCCTCATGTTCAACGTGCTTGGGAAGGGTTTCAAGAAGATTATCGTCTTGGGTGCGAACTCCTCCATAGTTTTCAGGATGTTTGTGAAGACGGGTTACGTTTTCGAGAGTTTCACGCTCAACTGGAACCTAGATTAGCAGAGTATGCTAAGTCTTCCTCACAGCGTTCGTTAAAAGAGTGGCGTAGCTGGCTTTTGGACGGTGTCGACAAAGGGGGAAAGAAGTTCTTTCCCCCTCTGGACTCGCCCACCGCTGGACTCGCGAGCTGAAGCCCTGGGTTGCCACGACCACGCTGTCGGCCGACGGGCTGGTTCTCTCGGACCCCATGTCCCTCCTGAAGTCGGAAGGGGAGCGTTTCGGGGCTCTTTGGGAGTCGGCCTCGCACCCGCCCGAGGATCAGGAGCCCCTCGAGTTCTTGGAGCCTTTGGAAGTTCTCTCGGCGGACGACCTGATAGCTGTGAGTAAGACTTATGCTTTAGGCACGGCTTCCAGCGTCGATGGGTTTCACATGAGGCATTTCGCCCTTATGCATCCCGACTTGCTGGCTGCCGTCAGCACCATGTTTTCGATGATGGAGGCCACCAGTCTGTTGCCCCACCCTGCCCAGGTGCTGCTCACGTCATTGCTTCCGAAGCCAGCAGGAGGCTATCGCCCGATAGGGCTTTTTTTCGGCACTCCACAGGCTGTGGGCTCGCGCTCGGCGCCCCTACGCAGAGCGGTGGGAAGCCGAACATCAGCGTCTTTATTTGGCATCTGGTTCGTTCAGTTCTGCCTCGGATGCGGTGTATCGTCAGGGAGTTAAGAGCGAACATATCGTCGGTCGGGGGATGAGCTGCTGTAAAGTCTTATGGGACCTATATAAGCTCTACGAAACGGTTCGGCTTCCTAAGCTCCTCGACCGTTGCCAGTTGCTCGATTTCCCGATGCAGATTGCCAGAGTATCCTATAGGGCTTATCGTGGGGCTCGTTTTATATCCTTAGGAGGTCTTCTTCATGGGCCTCACTTTGCCACGCATGGGGTGGTTGCTGGTTGTAGCATTGCGACTACTTACGTCAGGGTTTACATCATCCCTACTGTGGATCTCGTCAGGCTCCCCAAGCAGGTCTCCTTAGACATTTATATCGACGACTATGGGCTGTCGAGTTCGGGGACTTCGAAATCGGTCGTGTCGTCTTTGAAACGGGCCTCGGTGGACCTCCTGGTGGCCCTGGAGACCGATATGGAGGCTACCATTTCTACCGATAAGGCGGCAGTAGTTGCTTCGCACGCCGATGTAGGCAAGGAGATGCAGGTGTTTCTTGGAGCGCACGGCGGCCCCTCGGCGGACACCAGCTCTGCCATCAACCTTGGGGTCGACGACGGCGCTGGTAAGGCTCGGCGCACCAAAGGACGGGGTAGGAAGGCTCAGGCTAGACAGGCTCAGTTTAGAGCACGCTGCAGACGGGCGCGGAAAGCTCGTCAAGCTCTAGGCCGACACACCCGCAGGATTTTTGTTTCAGGGCCGCTGGCATCAGTTATTTATGGTTCTGAGGTTTATGGAGTTTCTGATTATGAATTGGGAATGTTACGTTCTGGTTTTGGGAAGGCTGTCAAACCTTCGGCTGGGTCCAGGTCCCTTACTTCGTTGTGTATTCTGGAAGGGGACCCAGTTTACCATGCTGCTATTTCTCCGATTGCCAGATATTCCAGGGAATTGCGGGACGCCCAGGTTCAGCAGACCCCCTTTGCTCTAGGCTTCGCGGGGCTACGCGACGCCTGGACCCAGACGCGGGCCAACCCGCCAGCTGCGTGGCGGCAGGTGCGGGGCCCCATAGGTGCTATGTTTCTGTCCCTCAAGCGCATTGGCTGGAGCATGCCCAGCTACGCGCAGATGACGAACGACCTTGGCGTCACCTTCTCTCTCACGACCTCCTCCCCCAGATTGATCAAGAACCTTCTGCGGGAAGCTGTCATTCGTCAACTGTGCAGGCTGTCAGGCGAGAAGCTCGGTGTTGGTGCCAGGCTATGTTACGATTCTGTGATTCGCGACCTCAGCAGCTCGAAATTCACGCCGTTCGAGAAAGGTTCGATCAGAGCCAATGTCTGCGGGGCCTGCTGGACCAAGGAGCGTGCAAACCAGTGTGGGCATCAACTCCAGGACACGCGCTGCGCTTTGTGCGGCGGGCCCTCGGACTCGATTCTCCACAGGCTTTGGGTGTGTCCTTATCCTGAGGTCGCGGAGCTCAGACAGGAGTTTGTAGATCCCGATGTGTTGCAGGCGGCTAATGAGATCGATCCTGCTTCGTGTTCCATGGAGGATTGGATTTTGTTCACCAAGGGCCTCTTCCCACATCCTGGGGACCTTCACCCCCGTCCTGTTCCTGAATGTGATCCAGAGTTTCGATGGGAGGTTGATCAAGAACATGAAGATGAGCAACTGTTTTCTGGTTCTTATGTTTTCATGGATGGTTCTTGTCAGAAGCACGTAGTGAAAGAATTAAGCAGGGCAGGGTGGGGCATAGCGGTTTTCGATTCCCAGCAACGGGCATGATCCTCATGACCGATGATCAATAGGGTGGCCCAGTCCTTGTCCGGGCATTTCGGCAAACCAGAGACATATTCGCTGGGTCGGATGGCAGGCTGCCTAGATATGCCACAAGCAAAAGGCGGCGCGCGCCAGGACCATCACCAGCTAGAAAAGGGGGGATCGATAGGCCTTCGAGTGGGACCCTGAACAGCCCCCCTGGAAACCTTGCCAGAAAAGCCCTGAGTGACGCCGAACACAGCTTCCGCGAGCTCATCCTGCCCGCTGACACGATATCTGCTGGGGCGCCAGCGCCGCGCCCGCCGCCGCGCGGGCGGCCCACGTGACGGCCCAGCTCCGCGACCGAAGTGGACTCGCCGCTCAGACAGACGCGGCGCACGCCCGGGCGGAGGGGGAGCATTGCACACCTTCTGCACCAGCGCCCTCTTCTCGTCTGACGCGGGCGGTTGACCGTCGAAGCACTCGCTCCTGCACTTCCCCCGAGTCCGCGCGGTTCTCGAGGCGGCCCAGGGAAGCGCCCGCGCGGCGCCACACCGGGCGCACCAGCGCCCAGCACAGGACCTCGAGCCTGCGGCTCACGTCGAAGAAATACTAACCGAGATGCAACAGGTCCCACGAGACCAGGGCCAGGTCGGCCGTCGAGGCGCTGGATCAGCGCCTCGGCCAGCCACGCGCAATCAAGAGACACTCGTCCATCGTCGCCGCCTTGCTGGAGACGCCGCCCTCGGCGCTGCGCAAGATGTCGACAATGCTGGCCACGCGGTTCGGAGAAGTCGGCTTCGCGCGCCGGGAAAAGCAGAAATTCAAGCACTCGCTCGGCCTCCGGCCCGCGACGAGCCTTGGCAACCAGCACGAGGCGAATTTCACACCGCGCTCTCGTGCCAGGCCCATCGCAGCCCCTGCAACCACACGCCACGGCAAAGACCTCCGCGCGCGGCTCGGCACCGGCCGACGCCCCCACGACGAAGAGCCCGCACGGCCCGCGGCGGCGCGCCCCCCCGCCCGTTTCCGCGCGCGGGCACAAAGCACTGCTCCGCGGCCAGCAGCTTCTCACCAGCTCTGCCCCCCCCCCCCCCCCTCCTGAAACACCCTGTCCATCTGAAGCGCCAACTTCGCATCCAGCGTGGGTGGAGTCACCGCGAGGCCGCCCACCTTCTCCATCTTCATGAAGCTCTCGATGCAGCCCTGGCACTGCAGCTTGGTCTCGGGCAGCGCCGAGGCCTCCTCCAGGATCCCCCGCCGCGGGTCGCGTCTCGAAGATGCCCGCGCCTCTGTCGCCGCCTGGCGGCCAGGGCCACGTCGCGCCTCTCCGCCCCGTCGGCCTTCATCTCGGCGGCGCACCCCAGTCGCCCACTAGCGCACCCCCCCTGGCGGGCCCGCCGCAGCTCGGTCGCGCGGGAGCTTGAAAGACAAGGGGGCCCTCGACCTGCCCCGTTCCATTGCGAGACCACCGCTCGCTCCGACCCCCGATCTCGACGACCTGCCCCGCTGGGGCCTCTGCCTCGACGGCGGCGCGGCCGACCTAGCGCGCGTCGGAGGCGAGCGCGTGCGCGAGCCCTGGATACTCCCCGGCTGCCTCCTAGCATCCTAGCAAATCTTTGAGGGTCGTTGCACCGCCCTGAACTCGGGCTCGACGCAGGCCCGAACCTGCTCGAGCCCCACGAAGCCCAGCAGCACGAACTCGCAGGAGGCCCGAGGACAACTCAGGAGCTCACGCCCGGCGAAAGCCACAATTACGAGATGCCCCAGGAACCTCTCGAGTTGCCCACTGGCGATAGCCACTCGCTGTTTGATGAGGGCTTCCAATGCCAGGCACATCTTCCAATGGCGACTCGAGGGCGGGCGCCCTGCTTTTTCGACGCCGCGCCGTTCGACCCTCAAGCGCGCATCTCGGGCCAGGCTCGGCAGCCCCCTGACTTCACTCGCATCGCGGCCCTCAATCAACACGTCGTCAACATACAGATAGTACATGGCCTGACGCCGCAACGCCGGGGGCGGTCTGAAAGCGGCCGCGCGACGGGATACTGCGAAGTCGGGGCCCTGCTCCTAGATTCACACATGAGCACGTCGGACTACCCAAGGGCCCCACTCCCAACCCACGGGCGCCAAATAGAGCAACGGACCAATCCTGGCCCCAGGAGCAAGAGGCTGCCCCTCAAAACTAATCACCCCGAGATCTTCGACGCCCACGGGGCCCGCACCGAAGTAGTCACGCGGGCATATCGCGCCGGCAGAACGCACAATGCACATCCACCCCTGAGAACAGACCCCCCCCCGGGCGCAACTCCTTCGCAGCCAAAAACAAGCGCACGGCGAGGCCAATCTTTCTTCTCAACGAAAGGACGTGCGGACACTTTGTCCGTCGGCGGTCGAGCTTGGAAATACCCCCGCCTAAACCATCTCGGACACGCACAACGCATTGCGATGATCAAAGGCAAAGACAACATCGTGATGGATGTTGGGGGGCCCTTCGGCTTTCCTCACAGCTCTAAGCTTGCCCCCCTGCCGCGCCCAGCTGGAGCGCGGCCCCGCGTCTAAAAGAACCCGAACATCCGAGGGGCCAGCCGCCGCCACTTTTGCGGGATTGCTCCTGAAGGCAGGCCGGCTCACCGAACCGCGGGCATAGGGCTCAACCGCACTAGAGTCGGGCTGGGGCGAATAGCCCGACGCACTGAGGGCTTCCTGGTGAACTAACTCAAAAAGGGTCGGGTCGCCCTCTCGATTCATGTTAAAGACGCCCCTGAACGCCCGCCACGAGAGACCACAACCACGGGGCCCCAGAACTGAAGGGGGAGTTTGAACCAGCAAGCAGAAACACTGGCGCGACAGTGCCGCGCGCCATCTCATGGCAAGCAAGACGCCCCCCGAGCCATTGGGAAGTGCCTCGCGGGAAAAATTCGACATCTCGGGCCACGGGCGTAGGGGCGGCCATCGGGGACGAACCATCACCTGACTCAGCTCTCTGGCAACGACGATGCGTCGAGCTAGGGCGGGCGGCCCGGGAGCCCGGACGTTCCCCTGGGCCGCGCTCCATCAAGGGCACCGCCAGTGTCTTTGAGGGCGGCGGCATACTCCCTCGCCGTGCGACGCCGCTTTAGCACCTCTCCCCTCGCGCGGCACACCGGCGGCGCGCTTGGCCAATGCTGGGCACAGGGCGACACTGCGCTTAAGACCACCAGCGCGATGGAGACCCAAGTGGGGCCCCAGACCCTCTAACTGCAGTGAGCCCGTGGGCAGATGCGGCTCGCCACCTCGGCGCAGCCCGAGTTCGCCACGTCCAGCTGGTCATTGGACGCGCCCAGGACAAGGGCCAGCCCCTGCAGGTCCTGCACCCAGCAGGCAGTGCTCGTCCCATCGATCTTGTGTTCCCGCGCCCACTTGGCCTGACGGCCGTCGGAAGTGCCGCCAGGGTCACACACACACAACTCATCAGCCACAGCGCCGACCTCACGCCCTCCAGCGGGTAGTCCGCCATCGGCTCGGCATGCGTCCGACCCACCGAATTGGTGAAATCATCCCACCGTCAGCCGCTCACATCATACGGTATTGGTGCCAGCACTCGGGCGCACAAGACCGCCCCACTGTCCTGCCTGATGGCGCTGTCACCGCCCCTCATCGCACTCCAGGCCGGCCATGTCGTCAGAGAAGCGGCGGCCGAACACCCCATTGTCCTCCAGGTGCACGAGGGCCCGCTCTTCAGCCACGAGGTCCGTGCCCTTCAGCAGCACCCCCGTGCCACTCCTCGCGCTGCCGACCGCCTCCACCGTCACACAGATGTCACCGCCGTCTCCACCGCATCTTCTCGTCCTCGCCCAGGTTCGTCTCCGTCTTCGCCTGGGGATGGCGTCGCGGTGCCCTCGGCCGGGCGCGGCGCGGGCGAGCGGGCACCATCTCCGGCCGACCCCGCCGCACTGGCCAGGGCGCCTGGCGAGTGTTTTCCCCGAGAGCGAAGGGCTGGCCGAAGTCGAAGACGTCCTCCGCTGGGCCGCAGATACTCGATGGGCGCACTCAACAGGTTGCCTGCTGAGACCAACTCGTTCGGCACATCATTCATCAGGCTCTTGAACTCGTAGTCGATGGGGTCGCCTTTGAATCGGTGGGTCCAGCGTCTCCATCACGCCACAACGCATCCTCCTCGTACAGGTCCTGGTCAGGCGCTAGCACGTACCATCCTCTTCTGACACATGGGCACACGAACAGCCTTTTCTTGCTACATGGCGTCGCCCAAGTACCGTACGTCTAGGCACTACCCAGGCACTAGCTTACGCTAGAACCCCGCCTCCCCGACGGCTGGGCCGTCCCACAGCCTGAACCGAGCGGGCCGACCTCGGGCGGACACCAGCGCCACTGTGACGACAGCAACGAGCGGCACGTTTTCCGATCCCACGACACCCCAGAAAAATGTCCACCGAAACTGGCACACACACACAACACACACACAACACACACACACACACACACACACACACACACAACAGACACACACACACACACACACTTTTCACAACCTCGCAGCTCGTCCGTCTCCTCGCAAGTGATGGGCTCAGGGCACACCTTCTCGGCGGGACAAACCTCTCGGATTGCCTCCTCCTCGGCCGGGCACCTGAAAGTTCCGAGCTCTCCAACAAGGCGAAAGCATTCAGAATGAGTGGTCTCGATGCTCGTCCTCCAGGCGGCCTGCTTAGCAGCAGGGTCGGTATCGTATTTGGGGACCCTCGGACGCAGGTGTTGAAAAGACTGGTGGTGGCTCGGTCGAGATGCCTCCTAGCTAGGACCCCTCACACTGCAGTAAGCTTACGTAGAGGGTGAACGGTCAGGGGTCATGGGCCGAGAAGCTTCTGAGAGAACGAACCATGGCGGGAGCGATGCATTCACGCTCACGCTGAATCCCATGCGAGCATACCTAGTGTCTGAATCGCGAGTCGAATACAATACGCGAGAGAGGCAGGAACAACGCTGGACATCATCAGGGGAGACGGGGGAGCAGTATATACGCGTACTGAACTAGTTGAATGGGGGAAGGCGAAGGGGGGGGAACCAGGAGAGGGATCAGAAGGAAGAGGAGGGAAAGGAGGACGCAGGAAGAGAAGGGGCAGGAGGAGGAGGAGGAGGACGAGGAGGAGGAGGAGGAGGGAGCGTAAGGGGAGGGAAAGGGATAGGGGGGGGGAGGAGGGGACCCCTGGAGGAAGGGGAGTGCGAGAAAAAGAGGGAGAAGGACCGCGGACCGTTGCGCCACCTGGAACCGCCGAGGCGGGACCAGGTGGTCCAGAGGAGGAGGCAGAAGGAGGGGCAAGGGAGGGGGACGGGCAGGCGGAGTTCCAGCAGCAGGAGTCGGAGAGCAGGAGGCCTCGCAGTCGCGCAGCGTCTCCATGACGTCGTCGCCCAGCGGCGTGCCATTCCTCCGGCACCGGCTGGCGGCTGGCGCCAGGCCCGATCCCATCCAGGGGGCGCCCAGACGCTCGGGCCCCCGACGACACTGGCAGAAGACGGTCCATCCTCCGCCTCCCGCCTCCCCCCGACCTCCCATTAAGTCATGTCTACCTCCCCTTCCCCCATGCCCCTTCCCTCCCTCCTCCTCATCCTCCTCCTCCGCCTCCTCCCCCTGCCTCCTCATCCTCCTCCCTCTCCGCCTCTCCCTCTTATCATTAATAGATGTCTCATTAGTATTCGTAGTATCATTATGAGTACGTAAATTACGATTCATAGTACTATTAGTATGAATCGTAATATTAGTTGTATCATTGCTTCGTATTGTTATTGCCCGTATTACTACTAGTGTGATTAGTGTTATTAGTCTTAGTATCAGGATCAATAATAGTACGATTGGCATTAGTAGCAATAGTATTGCAAATGTTGCTAGTATTGCTAGTACTCGTATTGGTAGTGTTATTAGTACTTGTGTTATTAGTAGTACTAGTTGTACTACTTTTAGCCGTGTTCTTAGTATTCGTAGTAGTATTCTGCTTAATAGTATTACTGTTAGCAACATTATGAGCGTGTTTAGTATTCGTCTTCTTCGTAATATGTTTATGAGTTGTCTTGTTCTTCGTACTACGCGTGACATCATGAGTAATAATATAACAAGTCGAATAAGTGTTAGTATGAGTACTACTATTATCATCATGAACTGTCTCATTCGTCGAATCGGTATAATTGCTGGTAGTATCAGTAGTACCCATGCCTGTAATGCTAGAAGTATTGGTATTAGTCTTAGTAGCAGTAGTAGTAGCAATCGGACTTATACTACTGGTATAATGAATATTCACACTATTAGCATTAAAGACAAGACTGTTAATCAAATTATCATCATCCTTCTCCTCCTCCTCCTCCTCCTCCCCCTGCTCCTCCTCCTCCGTCTCTTCTTCTCCTCCTTAGTGATAGCATCACTAATGTTCGTTATGAATAGTAATGTTAGGGTGATTAGTATTCCTCTAATTAGTGGTGTTAAAAGTATGATTGCTGGTTGTACTATCAGTCTGCTTCTTCTGAGTATTAGTCGCCTACTGAGTCGTGTGATTCGTCCTCCTGCTATTCTTCTTCTTTGTATTAGTACTAGCGGTAGTAATAGTATTAGCCTTGTTCGCATTAGCAGTATCACTCGTAGTGGTCTTAATAGTAAAAGTATGCGTGGTATGATTCCCCATGGTACGCATATTCCTCTTATAATGACTACGACTTGTATTATCGTTCGCAGTATGTGTCGCATGGTTCGACGTATTATTCTTAGCCCCAGGAAAGTAGTATTCTTCGTCGTACTAGTATTCTTATGAATAAGATTCGCAATATGCTTCTCAGTAGTATCAGTACGAGTCGCATTCCTATTCGTATTAGTCTTAGTACTCATGTTAGTGTTCGGTTTCGTCGTCTTCGTCGTCTGCTCAGTATGGGTATGTTAAGTATGTGCCTTAACCGAAAAATGATTATTCGTATTACTAGTATATACTGGTCTTCGCATTCTTATTGGTATTATCATTATCCTTCGTAGTATTTTTAGTATTCGTCCGCCTCGTCTTCCTCGTCCTCCTCGCCCTCCTTGTCTTCCTCGTCCTCCTCGTGCTCCTCCTCCTCCTCCTCCTCCGCCCCCTCCTCCTCCGCCTCCGCCTCCTCCTCCTCGTCATTATCCTCCTCCCCTCCTCCTCCTCCTTCTCTTCCTCCTCCTCCTCCTCCTATTCCTCTTCCTCCTCCTCCTGCTCCGTTTCCTTCTCCCTCCTCCTCCTCCTCCTCCTCCCCCTTTCCGCCTCCGCCTCCTTCCTCCTCGTCTCCGTTTCCTCCTCCTCCACCTCTCCTCCCCCTCCTCCGCCTCCTCCTCCGTTCCTCCTCCTCCTCCTCCTCCTCCTCCTCCTCCTCCTCTCCTCCTCCTCCTCCCCGTTGTTCTCTTCCTCTTCCTCGTCCTCGTCCTTCCTCTTCTTCATCCTCCTCCTCCTCCTCCTCCTCCTCCTCCTCCTCCTCTCCCTCCTCCTCATCCTCCTTCTCCTCATCAGCAGCATCATCAGCATCATCATCAGCATCAGCATAAGCATCATCAGCATCAGCATCAGCATCAGCATCAGCATCAGCATCATCATCATCATCATCATCATCATCATCATCATCATCATCATCATCATAATCATCATCATCATAATCATCATCATCATCATCAGCAGCAGCATCAGCATCAGCATCAGCATCATCATGATCAGCACCATCAACATCAGCATCATCATCATCATCATTTTCAATAATCACCTTTCTCGTCATCATCAGCATCATCATCAGCAGCATCAGCATCATCATCAGCATCAGCAGCATCATTAACATCAGCAGCAGCAGCATCTTCATCAGCATCCTCATCAGCATCATCATCAGCAGCAGCATTATAATAATCCCCATCATCATCATCATCATCATCATCATCATCATCATCATCATCAACATCATCACATCATCATCATCATCATCATCATCATCATCATCATCATCATCATCATCATCATCATCATCATCATCATCATCATCATCATCATCATTCATCATCATCATCATCATCATCATCATCATCATCATCATCATCATCATCATCATCATCATCATCATCATCATCATCATCATCATCATCATCATCATCCGTTTCCTCTCCCCCTCCTTCTCCTCCACCTGCTCCTCCTCCACCTCCTCCTCCTCCTGCCCCTCCACCTCCTCTACCCCCTCCTCCTCCTTCCGCTGCTGCTGCTCATGGCGGTCGGGGAAATCCTGGGGCCATGTCCTCCTCCTCCTTCTCCTCCTTCTCCTCCTCCTCCTCCTCGTCCTCCTCCTCCTTTTCCCCCTCCACCTCCCCCTCCTCTGGCTGAGGAGCCCTCCAACCCAGGGCCTCCCCGAGAGCAGGACCTCCGAAGGGGGCCCCGCCCCGAGGGAGGCGCGGGTCCTGAGGGCGCAGCCCCCGACGGCGTAGACCTGCCGGCGCGCCGCGAGGAGCAGGGCGCGGCAGGGGGAGCGGGGAGGGGGCGGGGTGGGGAGGGGGCGGGGGGCAGGCAGGGGGAGGAGGGGGAGGGGACGGGGGAGGGGACGGGAGGGAGGGGGGAGGAGAGGGGAGGGGGGGGGGCGGGAAGGGGGGGGGGGAGGAGAGGGGGGAAGGGGGCAAGCTGGGTGCGCTCGCGCCACCTCTGGCATCCTACCCCTCCCACCCGTCCCTTCCCATTGCGCTTATGCTGTCTCTATCCGCGGACGCGTGTCATGGCGGACCTGGAACTTCCAAAAAGACCCTTACCGTGTTGTGCGCAATCGGAAAAGGCCAACTGAACAGGGGAGAAAAGGAGGAGGATGGGCAAGGAGGAGGTCGAGGACGAACAGCAGCAGCGGGAACCAGAGCGGAAGGAGCGGGATGCGCATGAGGACCAGGGAAGGCTGAGAAGAGGAAAGGAGAAAGGAGGTGGGCGACAACGATGAGGAAGGACTCGGATCCAGAAAAGTGGCCCGCGCTGGGGCGATAGCGCCATTCTGAACGACGAGAGCAAAGCGCCGATCCGAAAATGAGGCCAACGCTGCAGCGGGAACACTGGATTGAAACACCGAGAAGAGCTGGTATGAGAGAACAAGCATAAGAGAACCAAAGTTGATCCAGTCCTGCGTGCAAAAGGCATATTCCAAACAGGGTCAGGGGAGAGAGGAGCGTAATACTCAGAATCTGCAATTCTAGGAGAAGGGGACGGGGCAAGAGGGAAGGGGCAGCTGGATGAGAACCAGGACGGCTGGATGGGGACGGGGAACGTGGGAGAGGTTGGAGGAGGGGGAGTAGGCAGGAATGAGGACGAGGACCAGGCGATGCACTAGGAGCGGGGAACTCAGGGATCGATCGAGAACCTCCCCTTTTAGAACTCCCTTGAAGACCCAAACCAATCGAAATCCCGAAAGGCCCTCCTCCCGCGCCTCCCCCTCGGCCACTTCCCCTGTCACTCCCGCTCGCAATTATCCTCTTCTTCCTCACCCTCCTCGTCCTCCTCTTCACTCCCCTGCACCCTCCTCCTCCTCCTCCTCCTCCTCCTCCTCCTCCTCCGCTCCTCCTCCTCCTCCTCCTCCTCCTCCTCCTCCTCCTCCTCCTCCTCCTCCTCCTCCTCCTCCTCACTCTCCATCTCATCGTCCCTCTCCCCAAAGGAGGGCGAGGTCAAATTTGATCCGAGCAGTCCCAAGCTCCGCTGGACCTTCCAGAAGCTAACGAAAGCCGCCACAGCTGCGCCGGCTACAACTTCCAGGTAGAGCGAGGCCTGTTTGATCCGCGCAGCACCGCACAGTACCGCGCTCAGGCAGAGCGATCGAGGGTAAGCTAAGAAGAAGCGAAAGGGAAGGGAAGAGGAAGCGAAGGGAAAGCACTGAGAAAGCAAAGAGGAAGCGAAGAGGAAGCTATGGGGAGGGAAAGAGGAAGAGAGAAGGAAGCGACGAGAGAGGAGGGAGGAAGGGAGGAGGCAGGAGGAAGGAAGGAAGGAGGGAAGGAAGGAAGGAAGAAGCGACAAGTGGTTTGATAAATACAAGTTCGGCAAGTTCACGTCGTGACAACGTCGGCACCAATTCTGACATGGCGTGGAGCGTTCGAACTTGAACGATCTTGAACGATCGCGGCTTTGTGATCGCGCGGATCATTCGCTGTGGGACAATTCCGGGCCACCAGCGGCGTTCAACCTTGAGCGCCCGCGCTAGGGTTGCCAGCACGCCGACGCGACACTAACCTAGCGAACTCAACCAAAGGAGGCCTGGGTAGAAGAAGGCAAAGACTTCGGCATAAACTTCCGGAGGTCAGCGCAGACTTCTTGGATCGGCGCAAAACCCTCCATCCTTGGCGCGCGGAGCGCGCCAGGGGCGGCGCCGGAGGCGCCGCCAGGGGGGGCCCAGCGCCCAGAAATTTGCGCGGACCTCCGACAATTCATGCTTACAGCTTACAGTCATCGGCCTGACCTAAGGAACGATAAACAAGGAACGAAGCCCCTTACTCCCTTACTTCCGAGAAATAACGCATAAGGAACGACTAATAGCAAATAACGCAGAAGGAACGATAAGTCACGCATGCAAACCGAAGGAACGACCGAGCCCCTTTTGAAGAGTAAGTGTGCCTTATTCGGGGGCGCGCAAACATGGATTAGCGATCCATGGATTTGGCGCGCGGTCGCCAAATCCATGGATCGGGGGAGGTGCCCTCCCCAAAATGCAGTTGGTGCCGCCTAGTTCGGCGGCGGAAATCCGCGATTTCCCATGGAAACGGGACCCGTCGCTAATCCACGCCCCCTTGACCAATGTTTGCGATCGCCTGACTTATTCAAGCCGCTCACTGTATTCCCGTTTGCTCTTCCTCTCGGCGGCACGCCCAGGGGAGGAAAGCAAAGGGGGCGAGCCTTCCCAGGAGGCTCAAGACGCCTCTGGCCTCCTGGGAAGCTTTCCAAGCCGTCTCCGAAGCCCCACCGCCTGCACGGTTTCCCCCGGGGCCGTAGGCGACCCGAGGAGGAGTGGAGTGGAGCGGAGCGCAAGCAGGAAGCGCGCTGATCGATGCCGACGCGACCCACCCCCGCGCCCGAGGCACTAGAAAGGCCAGCGGACTCAGGAGGGGGGCTCCCTCATGGTCCCGAGGAGGAGGAGGAGGAGGAGGAGGAGGAGGAGAAGGAGGAGGAGGAGGAGAAGGAGGAGGAGGAGGACGGGTCGCCTGGGCCCTTCGGAGAAACCCTCCACAACCGCCCGGGGATTGCGGATCCGGGGATCTGGCGCATGAGCACCAGGTCCACGGATCGGGGAAGGCATCCCCATAAACATGAGGCCCGCGCTGCCTCGTGTGGCGACAGGGCGCCTCGATTGCGCATTGAAGTGGGACTCGTCGCTAATCCACGCGCCTTAATCTTTCAGCGGGTTATCTGTTATCCGGGGGGAAGGGGGAAGGATGGAGGGGAGGAGCCAGCCGATAGCCTAACCTTTTCGCTCGCTCTGGGCAGCCCACGTATGCCCGCACGAACCAACACTGCCCTCCTCCCACCCCCGGACCATGAGCCCGATTAAGTCGGGTTATCCGCGACGTGGGGGGCCAGTCCCGATAACCGAGGCTACCGCCAGTTCTCCGCCTTCGCAGGTTCTCCTCCTCCGCCTCCCTCCTCCTCCTCCTCCTCCTCCTCCTCCTCCTCCTCCTCCTCCTCTCCCCTCCTCCTCCCCCCCCCCCCCTCCTCCTCCTCCTCCTCCCCTCCTCCTTCCTCCTCCTCCTCCTCCTCCTCCTCCTCACTCCTCCTCCTCCTCCATCCTCCTCCTCCTCCTCCCCTCCTCCTCCTCCTACCTCCTCCTCCGCCTCCGCCTCGCCGCCTCCGCTCCTCCTGCCTCCTCCTCCTCCTCCTCCTCCTCCTCCTCCTCCTCCTCTCTCCGCCTCCGCCTCCGCCTCCGCTCCTCCTCCATCCTCCTCCCTCCTCCTCCTCCTCCTCCTCCTCCTCCTCCTCCTCCTCCTCCTCCTCCTCAGGGGTGGAAGATCCGCCGCCTGATGATCTGGCTGCTGTTCAGGGGTGTGGAACACCCCTGGACCACCCAATGTCGGAGTTTTGTTCGCCCACGCATCGGTTGGCCGTGTATCGAGGAGTTTAGTTTTGCGAGGTATGTGGTGGTTTTTGCACAGTGAACCCCCCTCGCATTCTGAGCAGGGCTTGTGATCGGCCCTCGTCCACTGGGAAGGAGGTTTTGTCGAGGATCTCCCGCGAGCTTCCCCCGAAGTCGGGCACACGTTTCCCTGATGTGTAAGTTGGTGTCTAAGCGACCTCCCTAGAGGAGGATGACGCTTCAGATAGAATTAGAATTAGAATTCTCCTCCTCCTCCTCCTTCTCCTCCTC
>CAUYUJ010008502.1:40064-103123 GCA_963575745.1 Prorocentrum cordatum
AGGCGAGCGCCGCGCGCAGGGGCGGGGCGGCACTCCCCCCCACAAAAGCCACACCCGCGGCCGCGGCAGGCTCGTGCCGTGACGACGTCGGCGCTGGCCTCCGACGCCGCGCGGATCGTTCCGCCTGGAACGATGGCGGCTTTACTGGTGGGCTTGTTTTCCACCGCCACCACCACCACCACCACCCTCACCTCCTCCTCCTCCTCCTCCTCCTCCTCCTCCTCCTCCTCCTCCTCCTCCTCCTCCTCCTCCTCCTCGTCCTTCCCCATCCAACTTATGGTGGTGGTGGTAGAAAACAGGCCTATCATTTACGATTGGCTTCCCATGTCGGACGACTCTGCGCCAGCGGCGGCGCTCCACCTGGAGCGCCCACGCTCGAGCCGTCGCCGCGCTGGCACGGCGCGACGCTTGCAGCAGCCCCACACCCCGAGGGCCGGGCGGGAACCTGCATCTCGCCTCACGCGGAAGGTGCCCGTCCGTGCCCGACCTGCACGTGGAGCTCTGTCGTACGGGGCCCAAAAGTATACACCACCACCACCACCACCACCACCACCACCACCACCACCACCACCTCCCTCGCCCCCTCCCTCTCCCAGGAAGGAGGAGGGGAGGAGGAAAGTAGGGGAGGGAGAAGGAATGGAGGTGGTGGTCGTGTATATTCTTGGGGTCCGCATGTCGCAGCACGTGGGCAGCCAAGCCATCCGTGCCAGAGCTGTCTAAAGGGGAGGGCGCTCTGCCGCGAGAGACGGAACGGAGGGGATCGAAGATCGAGACCTTGAGAATGTTTGGGGGCCTTTCTGGGGCCTCTGGAGGGACCTTGAGGGACCTTGAGGGACCTCTGTGGCAGGAGGGGGGGAGGGGGGAAAGACGGAGGAGAAGGGGATCAAAAATGCGTGGAGTGGCAGGAAGAAGACGATTGGGAGGGGGGAGGGCAGGGAAATGGAGAAGGGAGAGGCGTTACAAGATATACAGCCAGCTGAGATGGTGCCACCTGTTCAGAACCAACAGCACCGTGCGCGCAAAGGAGCCAAATCGGCGCTGCCACCACCACAGTGGCTTTGGCAGTGCTCAGCTCACCCCCGGACAGGACTCAACAGCTGCCTAGGCATACAGGCCGTGCCCGAAGACGCAAGCGACAAGAGACAATCGGCTCCCGCGCGCAGCCAGCTGCCTCTTCTTCGAGTCCGCGGCGCCAGCGGACGCGGGCGCGGGGGTCGCTGGCGGCAGGGCGTGCCGAGTGTGGGCTCTTGGGCGGGTGGAAAAGAAGAGGGCGGCCGGAGGAGGAGTACACTGACAAAATCAATGTATATATATATATATATATATGGGCGGAGGAGGGAGCGCGACTACGAGATCTCGGCGCCTCATATGTGGCCGCACTGCAAGCCCGTGGGATGCCAGGCAGACCCGGAACACTGCCGGAACACCACACAGTGACGAACTCTATACATGTCCACTGGTCCCTGGCCGGGCCCATCCTCAGCCCAGCAGCGGTGCATACGCGACGCACTCCTGGATTGGCCAGGAGGGCGTGCACCTAACTTCTGGGCCCAGGATGGGCCCGGCCAGGGAGGCCAACGCCGCCGACGCCGACAGGAGGAGGAGGAGGCGGAGGAGGAGGAGGAGGAGAAGGATGCGGCGTTGGCCCGAAAGAGGCGGGAAGGACCAAACCGCCGAGAGTCGGCCGTGTAGCTGGCCACACGCGCAGCCGATCCCAGACATCCGGCCGCTCCGATTGCCTCGATGCGTGGGCCCTGGAGGTCTGGACCGCTTCCCTGGGGCCGGTGATCCGTCCCGAGTCGCTTCTTCACGCTCCCGAGGCCCGGCGAAGGCCCCCAGAGGCCGAAGATGGCCAAGAACCCGCCGCTCCGGCGCGAGGATCGAGGATCGAGGATCGAGGATTCTTGCTGGAGCGGCGGCGCGGCCCCGCGGCCGTCGTCGTCGTCGGCCCTGCGGCCGTGGGCAGCGGGGCGCGGAGCGCAGTCGTCTGCGCGCTCCTCGCGGGCGGCCTGCCCTGAGACGAGGGCAGGCGCCACGCGTGCCCTCAGGAAGCGTGCCCTCAGGACGACGTGCGCCCAGTGAGGCGTCGCAGCGGTCACGGCTCCAGCCACGGTGGGCGCCGAGGAGCAGACGAGGGGCGCCCAGAGGTGGACCCCGAGAGTGCCCCCCCCCCCCCCGCCTGGCCAGAAAGCGCCCGCCACCGAGCGTCTGCCACAGGATCTCTGATGGCGCGCGGCAGGACCAGGGCACAACAGGGGGTGCGTCGGCCACTGCGGCAGGTTCGCACGGCGTCGGCGCGCGCCGAGGTCCTTGACCCCGCGTCGATCACTTAAGTCTGGAATCGATCCCAGCCCCGATCGTTCAAGGCTGAATTCCGCCGGCCCGACGGCGTCACCGCGTCACTCGATGCTTTCGCGCCGCAGAATTCAACCTGGAACGCCTTCGCGCGCCAACGCCGTACGAACCTACCGTCAAAACGTGTATGAAGGACGGGTGGTAAGGACGGAGGACCCTTGGAGGCCGAGGCTGGAATCTGTAGAGGCGGCGGGCGATCAGCGAAAACGGCAAGGGGCGGGCCGCAGAGGCAAGGACATCAGGGCACCCTAGATGAAGGCGCGCGTCCTTACTAGGCGCGTTGACTGTACCGTATCCCCCCCTCTTCGTGGGGTGCTGGGATGGGCCACAAATCTGGGGCCCGGCCCGGGGATATGCAGTGGGGGTCGCCCGTCCTCAATGGGAGTTCGCCCAGAATCCAAGACCCAGGACGAGGATAAATTCGGGTGAGGATGAATCGAGAATCTCTGAGATCCGGCGGCTCTGGAGGATGCATCGGGCGTCGCGGTCTTCTCAGAGCGTTCTGGAACTCTCTGAGAGCGTTCCGAACGCTCTGGAACGGATTGATCCTCGTCTTAGCCCCGCCCGAGAATCGCCCCTCTGGGGTTGTATCCCCGAGTTCCCCGTCCTTTTCCTAGCGGCTCGATTTTCGCGGAAGAGTCGGGGGTTGGGGGCGAGAAATGGCCTGCGAGGACAAAGTCGGACTGGGACAAATAGGGGATCTCTGAGATCAGACGGTCTGGAAGATGTGTCGGCCGCCGCGGCCGTTCCAGAGCGCTCCAGAAAACTCTGATGGACTTCAGGAACGCTGTGGAACGACTCATCCAAGTCCTGGCCCGGTCCGACCCCTCCTTCAGAAGTACAGTCAGATCGCAGTGACAATGCAAGGCCCTTGGACGCCCAAATCGAAGCCGAGGCCCATGGCTAAGCGCTAGAGTGGGCCGAGATGCCAACATGCTAGGGTACCCCTGGAAAGCTTCTCATCCTTGTGACGCGGCTTGACTGCACAGCCATCAGAAGCGCTGGGTAAGGAACGAAGGGACTTTTTCTGTCCACAGCGAGCCTCGGCCACGAAGAGGTTCCCTGACCTACACCTCAGGGAGCGGCCCAAAAACAAGAACCCCCCCCTTAAGCTTAGGTCGGGCATGTCCTCCTACAGGCGGGTTTGGGAAGAAAAAATCGAACATACTCAACATGATACCAGAGAAAAAACGAATTAGAATTTGTTTAGGGCTATAGGGCTATAGGGCTATGGGGCTACAGGGCTATAGGGCTATAAAGCTATGAGGCTATGGGGCTGTAGGGTCATAGGGCTATAGGGCTATAGGGCTATCGGGCTATAGGGCTACAGGGCTATAGGGTTATAGGGCTATAGGCTATAGGACTATAAGGCTATAGGGCTATAGGGCTATGGGGCTATGGGGCTATTGAGCTATAGGGTTATTGGGGCTGTAGGGCTATAGGGCTATAGGGCTATAGGACTATAGGGCTATAGGACTATAGGGCTACAGGGCTGTAAGGCTGTAGGGCTATAGGGCTATAGGGCTATATGGCTATAGGGCTATGGGGCTATAGGGTTATCAGGGCTTCTGGGCTGTAGGGCTATAGGGCTATAGGGCTATAAAGAGATAGGGCTATAAGGCTATAGGGCTACCGGGCACCCGGGCACCTGGGCACCTGGGCACCTGGGCACCGGGGCACCCGGGCACCCGGGCACCCGGCCCTGCCACCGAAATCGGCGGCACAGCTCACCTGACCATATGAATTCGCTGGGACCCCTACAGAGGCAAGCTCTGATTGGGGGAATAATCTACTCAAAAATAATCGAAAAATCGTCCCCTGAATAACCTCAGGAAGGCATTAAGAAACCCCCCTGGGTTATTCTTAGCACCCGGTTTTCTCAATATTCCAGGCGGGCAGTTTTAGCCGAACGATACACTTAGCACCCGCCGCACACAGAAAACAAAATCCACCATCGGCGGCCGCCCCACTAACGCCAAGAGAGGGTGTCGTGACGAATGTCAAGGTCAAGGATCTAGCCCAGATCGGACGACGACGACGACGACGACGACGACGACGACGACGAGGAGGAGGAGGAGGAGGAGGAGGAAGACGAGAGTCTTCAGAGTGGACAGCGGTCTGAGCGAAGTCCCCTCAGCCAGGTCTTCCGGTGCGGCCATAACGCTCCAGGGTGCGGGGGCGTTATAATCCACCGGAAAAGGGGGGGGGGGTTCGGAATGCCTTCCTGAGGTTATTTTCTACTATTTGAATATTCCTCCTGTATTTAGAGAGACATGCCCGACTAAACCCTAAGCACAAAGCGGCTCTCGTTCCAGCGTCTCGACTGCACCACCGCCCTGCAAAGCTAATGCCCCCACTGCGCGCCAGAACCCACAGATCGCAGATCGCCAGAAAGCAACTCGGGCCACCGCCCAAGAAACGCCCAGATGGATGGAGGCCTCCCAAATCGGGTTCGAGTAGATGGGATCAGAGGATCGCGCCGCATCGTCATTCATCGCCGGTACATCGGCGATGCATCGGCGACGTGGGCGTAGAGAAGAATTGGATCCACATCGAGCCGCATCGCCGATGCATCAACGACGCGGCTCGATCCTCCGACACCATCTACTCGGATCCCTTTGAGAGGCCTGACCAGACGCCTCGATCCCCGATCGTCGACGACGGCGACGGCGACGGCGACGGCGACGGCGAAGGCGACGACGAAAGCTGCATTGCTTACGCAGCTCGCTGTAGAGAACCCCAGAAGAATGGGAATTGCGCACGCACCCCAATCCTGTCGGCGGCGCGCCCGGGAGGGGGAAGTGAGAAGGAGAAGGCCCCTCTCGGAGGGCTCGGAAGTCCTCCCGCCTTCTGGGAAGATTCCTAAGCCGCTGGCCCCGGCCGTAAGGCCTTCGGAAGCCGCCACCGCGCCTTCAGCACGTAGTGGAGTGCCCCAAAGCAGCTCTGAGAGGTCATTCAGCTCTGAAAGGTTTGTAAGATTCTCATCGGCGGCGAGCCCGGGGGGAGGTGAGAAGGGGCGGGCCTCCTCAGAAGGCTCGAAGTCCCCTGGCCTTCTGAGAAGTGCTTTCAGCCTTCCCCGAAGACCCGGGGAGCCTCTCAGAAGGCGCGAGGCGTTCCGAGGAGCCCCGCCGCCTTCCGAGGGGCCCCCGCCCCGTGGGCCCCAGGACCGGTGCAGGCGCGCCCTCCCCGCGCCCCGCGGAGGTCGGGGGGCGCCGCCGGAGCGCCGCGCAGGAGGACCTCCGGGAGGGCACGCGGAGCTCGCCTGAGGGGCGCCACGGGGATGCAAAGAAAAAAAACAAAAAAAAAAAAAAAAAAAAAAAAAAAAAAAAAAAAAAAAAAAAAAACACGGGTCGGCGGCGAGCCCAGGAGGCGGAAGCGACAAGGGGCGGGCCTCCTCAGAAGGCTCGGGAGTCCCCCAGCCCTCTGAGAAGCTGTCACATGGGCCTTTCCCGAGGACGCCGAAAACCGCGAGGGCTTCCGAGAAGTCCTGCCCCCGTCTGAGAGGGCCTTTTCCTTCTCGTTTTTCCCGGCCTCCCTCGCCGCCGACACGAAGGAGGGGGTCGGAGGACATGAATGATGCCGATACGTTTGAAGGGTCGGCCTGCTAGTAGCTGGTGCGCGCCGACTGCATCTGGCGGCCTGCATCTCGGAGCCACAACCAGTGAGCCGACGCGCAGGCAGAAGGGAGCGCCTCGTCCCTGCGGGACTGCGGACTACTTCGGCAATCCTGTCCACAACTCCGGCCGCCATGGGACGTCCAGCACCAAGCTCGAGAAGCGATGCCCTCCCTCCCTCCCATCCCCGACCTCCCTCCACTAAACGTCGCCCCTCCTGATTAGAGAGAGAGATGGGCAGAGGGAGAGGGACGACGACAACGGCCAACACCACCTCCCCCACCAACGAAACAACAGCCCAACATCTCCGACGTCGTGGCTCTTGTCACATCACGACGCCCCAGGAGCCTTTGACCTTCTCAACGAGGCCCGCTTTCCACCACGGGGTCCGACAGGGGATCGAAAGCATCCCCGCGACGACGACGACGACGACGACGACGACGACGATCACAACGACCACGACTACCGCGACGACAACCACAGCAACGACGATGACGACGGCGGTGACGGCGACAGCAAACCCAGAGATCCGATGCACCGAGTTTTCCCATACGCGGCCCCCAGAAGTCCCAAGGCCAAGCGAGGGCCCCCGGAGGCCGAGAACTAAGATTAGGTAGGGCATGTCCCCCTACAGGCACATTTTGGACGAAAAATAAAAAGTACCTCAAAATACTCAAAAAAAATCCAATAATACTCAAACAGAAACAAAACAAAAAACTAGACTATGTCTTTACTATTTTTGAATGTTTCCCATGTAGAGGAACAGGCCCGATTTAAAACTAAGAAAAGCCTCCTTTCAATACGGTGACGGATGCGACGACGACGACGACGACGACGACGACGACGACGACGACGACGACGACGACTACCACCACCACCACCACCACCACCACCACGACCACCACGACCACGACCACGACGACCACGACGACCGTGACGACCACAACGACGGCGGGGGCGGCGGCGACGAGGCGCGGGAGGCGCGGGGGGGGGTGCGGGGGCGACCATCAGGCGCCCGTCGGGCAGGGCCGCGGCGGCGCAGCCGGACCTCTTGGTGGACATGCTCGGGCACTCCTCCCACCTCGGGGGGCAGAGGAGTCGGACCGAACTGCCCCCCCCAACCGGCTCCTCGTCAAATCTGGAAGATGTGAGTGATGTGAATCTGAGCTCTGAAAATGTGAATGCGGGCTCCTCATAAAGTCTGCCCCCCAAAACCTGATGTCAAAAATAATCGACAATCGTCCCCCTACGATTTTGGGGCAATTTTTGAATGTGCCTCCTGTAGAGGTAGCCCTGGCCGGCCGCAGCAGGCCCCCCGAACAGTCCCGGCAAAGGCCCTGGCAGGCCCGCCGAGCCGTGTCGGGAGCAGTCTCAGCGCCCTGGGGCGGCGCCGCCGTCGGCCGCCCCAGGGGCGCTGCGCGCCCCAGGACTTGATGGGACGCACAGCGACACACTAGTACTACATGTCCGCGCGGGGACCTCGATAGACCTCTCCCGATTTGATGGGATGCACAGTGACAGACTAGTACTATATGTCCCCGCGGGGACCTCGATGGAGCTGTCCCGCGCCCCGAGGAGGCCCGACGAGGACAGCGCCATGCCCCCCAGGCCCCAACGGTGCCGATCGCAGACCGCCCCGGAGGACTCGGAGGGCCTGTCGGCCAAGGCCGCACCAGCGGCGATGTTGCTTGACGGTGGCGTTGGGAACAAAGCAATCAGAAATCACGAACCAGACTTTCCCATACCTCCTACATGCGAACGTAGCGAACGAAAACGACACAGCTTTTTTCCCGTCGGCGGCGAGGCGGCGAACTCCGCTCCAGCGAGAAGCTAAAAAGGGGCACCAACTGGCGAGTTGGCCGGCGGGCAACTGAAGAAAAGGGGGGGGCCGAGAGGAAGAGGGGACGCTCAGACGCCGAAGGATTCGACGATGAGCAGCCGGGGGGAGGGCAGCAGCAGCAGCCAGGCGCGCAGGGCCAGAGCGCGGGGGGGCGGCAGACGAAAACGACACAGCGACCTGCAGGAATGCACGAGCCACGCCCTCGCGCCGCCGCTGGCGGCCGCCCCAGGGGCGCTGCGCGCCCCAGGGACTCGAGGGGACGCACAGAGACGTATAGCACTATATAACACCGGAGAGAAACCCCAATCGGTGGACACACAGAGACACACTAGCACTACATTACACCAAAGAGACATACCAGTGCTGAATCACACCAAAGAGACATACTAGTTCTATATTACACCAAAGCACCAAAGAGGGTTTGATGGGACGCACACAGACATACTACTAATACTACCGTATACCAAAAAGAAGCCCTAATCAATACATGGTTTCATGAATCGTAGGATCGATAAAAAGACCGATAAGGAGATCGACCGGGAAACCGGAAACCCGGAAGCCACCGAAATCGGCCCGGAACCACTGACCAGGAACCTGGGAACCCAGAACCGGGAACCCGGGAACCCAGCCAGATACCAAAATCGGCGGGCAACTTTCGCCAAATCTTTCAATTTCCGCTAGGACCCCTTCAGTGAAAGCACTAATTAGGGAATGTCCGCCTTGGAGGCGCGCGTCCGACCCGAACATTTAGTACACCCATATTGTAGTATATCGCTTCCCGAGCGGTGTGGCCAGAAAGTGCACACCACGACGCATATACTGTAAGATTTCTCGGTGCGCGAGTCGCCCCTGCGGGGGGGCGACGCACATATAGTATAAGTATGTTGGGGTGACGCCGATTTGAGGTGCTGAGACCGCCCCGGACGATTCGAAGGGCCTGTTGAGGCCAGCTGGAACTGCTCGGAGGGCCAGCTGCGGCCAGCTGGGACCTGGACTACACATAGTAGGGGCCCGACCACAAGAAACCTTCCACAAGAAACCCAACCCTGAGACCCCAGGACTTCCAGGGATTTTTGGCGCGGGGACGCCACGCTTTCCATGGCAAAACCATCGAAACCCAAGGAACCCAGGGCACCCTGGAGGATAGCAGGGTGCTTCTTGCCATGGGCCTCCACTGTGATCGGAGGACCTCTTGAGGCCAGCTGGAATTGTTCGGAGGGCCAGTTGAGGCCATCTGGGACTGGGACTGCCTGGAGGGGGGGCTGTCTGCGCGCAGGCCGAAGCCTTACGGAATCCCACCAGCCCTTTAGGGCGTAGGTGGTCTAGAGCGTTTCCTCTGCCAACCCCCCTTCTTTCCCTTCGGGGAGGGGTTTACCCTTCCCCTTTACCCCTCCCCACTGACCTGGACGAGGCGTCTCGCGAGGTGTCAGGGCGCCCAAGATGGCTCAAGACGGCTCCAAGAGCGAAAAAGCGAGAAAGCACAAAACATTGATTCTACCTAGGTTTTGGAAGGATTTTGGCCTCTTGGGGGGGCCCAAGAGGCGCTTCGAGGCACTCTAGAGGGGCAACCCTAATTGGAGCTCCCCCCTTCTTTGATAGATCTCCTCCAAGATGGCCCCAAGAGCGCCCCGAAGGCTCCCAAGAGCGCCCCAAGAGCGCCCCAAGAGGGCCCCGAGAGACCCCAAGAGGCCCCCAAGAAGCCTCTAAGAGGCTGCCAAGAGACCCCCAAGAGGCCCCAAGAGAGTTCAAGATGGCCCAAGACGGCTCCAAGAGCGAAAAGGCGAGAAAGCAACAAACAATGATTTTACCTAGGTTTTGGAAGGATTTTGGCCTCTTGGGGGGCCCAAGAGGCGACTCGAGGCACTCTAGAGGGGCAACGCTAATTGGGGACCCCCTCTTCTTTGATCGATCTCCTCCAAGATGGCCCCAAGAGCGCCCCGAAGGCTCCCAAGAGCGCCCCAAGAGCGCCCCAAGAGCGCCCCAAGAGGCCCCAAGAGGCGCCCAAGAGGCCTCCAAAAGGCTCCCAAGAGACCTCCAAGAGGCCCAAGAGGCTCCCAAGACGGCCCAAGACGGCTCCAAGAGCGAAAAGGCGAGAAAACACAAAACATTGATTTTACCTAGGTTTTGGAAAGATTTTGGCCTCAAGAAGGGCCCAAGAAGCGATTCGAGGCACTCTAGAGGGGCAGCGCTAATTGAGGACCCCCCCTTCTTTGATAGATCTCCTCCAAGATGGCCCCAAGAGCGCCTCGAAAGCTCCCAAGAGCGCCCCAAGAGCGCCCCAAGAGAGCCCCAAGAGGCCCCAAGAGGCCCCCAAGAGGCCTCCAAGAGGCCCCCAAGAGACCCCCAAGAGGCCACAAGAGGCTCCCCGAGATACGCAAGAGGCCCCCGGGACCGCCAAGAGGCCCCAAAGACGGCCCAAGAGGCCCCCAAGCTCGCCATTGTCCTCCTCCTCCTCCTCTTTTTCTCCCTCCTCCCTCCTCCCCCTCCCCCTCCTCCTCCTCCTCCTCCTCCTCCTCCTCCTCTCGTCCTCCTCGTCCTCGCCCTCCTCCATCTCCTCCTCCTCGCTCCTCCTCCTGCTCCTCGTCTTCCTCCTCCTACTCCGACGACGACGACTCCTCCTACATCCTCCCCCTCTTGGGGCGTATGGCGGCTCAACCCGCTCTTTGTTCTTCTGCATGCTCCCCCGCTTCCCTCATCACCTCCACTCCCCTGGGGCTCATTTCTGGACGGGCTGGTGGGGATACGCGAAGCGTCTAGAATTGGCCCCTTCGGTCGCGCCGTTCGACCCTCGCTTCGCTCGCTTTTCAGGCCCCTCGGTCGGCCCTCCCTCGTCGGCCGTCTCGAGGGAAGTAGGGCTTGAGGCTAACCCACGTCCAGATCCGCTGACCCCCGATTGCCGGGGATGAAAGGGCGCGTGAGACATTTGGCTGTCCCCCTCTCCCGTTCCGACATGCTGTTCTCTTGGGGGTAGGGGCGGGGCGACGAACTCGCCAACGCGCGCCCTGGGGCCTCCGGAGCCTCCAAAGAGCCCCAAGACGGCCCCGCCGAGACAGCCCAAGAGAGCGTCGAGACGGCGCAGGGTAACCCCACGACAGTCCCAGAGGGCTTCAAGACGGCCCACGAGGCGCCCAAGACGGCCTAAGAGTGATCCGGGAGGACCGCTGAGAGGGCCCCACAAAGCAAAAATCGTACCATTTACGTCAGAAAAGTTTAGTTTGTACATACTCGCCCTTTTCGTCTTCACAGCTTCCACGACGGCCCAAGGGGCCCTCAAGATCGTCCCAAGACGGCCCAAGCGGGCACCCAGACAGCCACCTGGGGCCCCTAAGACGGCCCACGAGGGCCCCAAGAGGAGGCGAAGAGGAGCCATACGAAGCAATATTTGAAGCCTTCCCCCTCAAGACGATGACGATGACAATGACGATGACGCTGACGATGACGATGACGATGACGATCGTCACCGTCATCGTCATCGTCATCGTCATCGTCGGATTACCCCGCAAGCGCCCCAAAGGCCTCCGAGGCGCTCCTAAAAGGCCCCCAAGAAACCCCAAAGAGGCTTCCGAGAGGCCCGCATCTCCATCGTCAGCTCCTCCACTTGTCTCTGCCACCTCATCAAGCCCCATCCCTCCAGTCCCTCATATCCCCTTCGCCTTCCTGGTCCCGCACCCTCCCTCCTCCCTCACATCCCACCCTCCCTCTCCTTTCGCACCTTCCACTCACGGTGACTGTGCGGGTGACAGCGGCGATGATGACATGAGCAAGGATGATAGCCAAAGCAAACACATTGGTCACGGCAGCTGTATTGGTAATGATTACGCTTGACGGAAATGAGGGCCACTGGTACAGGTGCGAATACTGTAAAATGATGCCAGTGGCAATAGCGACGACGACGGGCAAGGTCTAACAGCACCCGGCGATGGGCGACAGCAACAGCAACGAACAATAGACAGCGGGCAACGGCAACGGATAACAAACAACCCCAACTGAAACGTAAATTGCAACGGCAAACTTAGCAGTAAGGCTACCAATAATGACTGATGGTAATGATAAACTTTACCAAAATGATCAATACAAAAAAAAACTAGAACGATAGTCATGGCAAAGGCAGCAACAATTGTAAGGGCAAGTAAAAGGAAGCACAGTGGTACGTGTCAGGACAATTCAGAGTGCAAAGCTAGAGCGACTCGGTGCGGGAACCAACAACTTGGAGTTTAGGGAACGCGCCCGCCCGTGGAGGGACGAAGGTGGCGCGAGGTCCGAAGGCGCTACCATGCGCGACGCGCACAGATACGGGCGAAGTGTGGGACATGGCTTATGCTGCTCCCATCGAACTTCAGGACCACATCCCAGAAATAATGTCGAGCACCCCGGACAGTATCGAAACAGTGTCGAACGAGTATCGCCTCCCAGGGCCCGACACGTGAAAACCCTCCAGTTTCGGTACTTTCTTGGTGCTCGAAATTTTGGTGATCAAAGCTAAACAGGCTGGAAAATCATAAGACATGGCGTGTTCCCAAGCTGAAGCAGAGATTCAATGCCGCCATTCACGTACCAGGAAGAGGATCACGATATGATGACAGCGATGATATGAGACATACGAGGAGAGGCATGTCCCGTCCGCCGAGGCATATAATGTCTGCGATCCAGCCTGTGCTCTTGCAAAGGCCACTAGCATGCAACAGCTCCCACTTTGAGGGAAGCATGGAAAAGCTAGATGTCTGTCTGCAGCAGCTTGCATGGAAAATAAGAAATCTGCAAATTCCCAATCGATCGCTCATTGTTCGAGCACGTTTGAACCTACGGTACAGACGTCCTGGAATTCAGTATATTTGTCTGCGCTTTGCTGCCACGGTGTCCAGCGTCCACCAATGTTGGAAGAGCTGCAATCGAATTGGCAGAACGTACCAGACACACGCCGGCTGCGCAGCCCAATCGCGCTGCAGGGTGATACAGTGGGAGGTAAAACCTGGCACCAAGCCGCGCGACAAACCGCAACCCTGAGCGTCGAAGTCCTTCCGTGCATCCTGCTCTGCAAGTCCATGCTCTTCAGTATGCAGGGGTATCGGCCACCCCACCAAGCAGCCTGGCAAGCCAGACCGCAGCCAAATGAGTTGCAAGCGGCCAGCGGGGGCTGCGCTGGATAGGCCTCGAGAAAATCGGTCAAGAGGGGAGGACGAGGGCAAATCCGCTCAAAATCGGTCCCCAAACCCCTCACGGAGTCGAAACGGAGCGTCCAGCCGTGGTGACGATGGGACCACTTTCTCCCCCCTTTCGGCTGGCCGGAGCCACCTCAGCCACCCACCACGAATTGAAGGCTCATGCAACCTCCTCGGCACATCAGTCAACAAAAACTGGTCGGAAACGTATTCTGTGCGCAGGGTCATCGGCCGCTGCGCAAGGCCGCGCCGCAGATCGTGACCCTGCGGATCATCTCCAGAGGGGAGAATATTGCAACCAAGCAGAGCACCTCGAGCAGTCGGGACCGCGGCCACCAAGGCTCAGGCGCTGCGGCCATCAGTCAGGGCTGCCAGGAACACAAGGAACAACGAGATTCGCCCCCCGAAGGTGCACCGTGTTCAACAGCTTCTGGAGTCCTGCCCCGAACCCCCGAGGAACGGTGGTGGAGGCTGCAGATGTCACACCCCGCTCAGGGGGCAGGCAGCCATCCAGATCCGGCTCTCCTCGAGGTCCCGAGGCGCGACCCCGACGCGTCACCCGCCCAGGTTTCGGCGACGAGCGATTGGGGGAAGCGACTAGAGGAGGCCTTCTCAGCAGAAGTCCCCCGGTCTTGTGAGAAGTTCGGCATGCCCTCCCCGAAGATCACAAACAACTTCTCGGAAGGCGCGAGGGCTTCTGAGAAGCCCCGCCGCCTTATGAGGAGGCCTTCTCCTTCTCACTTCCCCCCTCGCTCGCCGTCGAAGGTTGTATGACTTGCCCACGCCGTCTGCCCCTGTGGTCTCGGCTGCCCAGGAAGTGCCGAGCAGGGCGCCGTCCTCGCTCACCACTGGCCGCCAGTGCCGCCAGTTCTCCGTCCTTCAGTGAGAGGCCCACGTCGCGTCCGCCAGTCCAAGGGGGAGGGAGGAGGAGGAGGAGGAGGAGAAGAAGAAGAAGGAGAAGAAGAAGAAGAAGTTGAAGAAGAAGAAGAAGAAGAAGAAGAAGAAGGAGCGACGACGACGACGACGACGACGACGACAGGAAGAAGAGGAAGAGGAGGACAAACGAGCAGGAGGAGCAGGAGGAGTCTTTGGAGAGGAGGAGTCTTTGGAGGCTCTGGAGGAGGACGACGACACCGAATGGAATGTACCCCTTCGCGATGCGAGTAAAAGAGGGCGACGAGGAGGAAGGGAACGTGGGAGGAGGGAAGGGGGAAGGGGGAGTGATTTGTTGCGCCACACAACCACCCCCTCCCCCCACCCCCCCCTACTGCCACAAGGGAGGAGGGGATTTCTGGGGGGAAGGAAGGGGCAGAAGGGAGCTTAGCAAAGAGGGGGTTAGCAAATCAGCTGCACGCGGCTAGACTTAGGTCGGGCATGTCATCGTACAGGCGGATTTTGGAAGAAACACTCAGAATAGGCAAAAAACTCCAAATCGTCAAAAATAAACGAAGAATCGTCCCCAGACTATTTTCTTACTATTTTTGAATATTCCGCCTGTAGACGGACAGGCCCGACTTGATCCTAGATCTCCGACGTCGTGATGTTTAAAAGACGACGTAAGCCCCCCGGAACCCTCGACCCCTTCGCCTTCCCTGGATCGTTTTTTGATGCGCCTGGGGCCCGCAACGGGCCTCGAGAGTTTGGGTCCAGCTGAAAGGGGGTGGTGCAATATATTCGGGGCAATTGTATTGCCAATGTACTGCGCCCGAGAACTGCATTGCACTGTATTGCAAATGATGTACTGCACGCGAAAATCCAGCAATACATTTGCGCCCCGGAACGCGTTGCACGCCCCAAATGTACTGCAACCCACAAACCTATTGCACCAAATCTATTGCACCACCCCCTTGTCGCTGGACCCCCTTTTGGGTCAACCCTTAGGTCGGGCCTGTCCCTATTCAGGGGGATTTTGGGCGAAAAATCAAGAATACCAAAGAAATACCAGAAAAATACCCCAATATACTCAAAAAGTAATCGAAAAATCGTCCCCAGACTATTTTTTCACCATTTCTGAATTTCCCTCCTGTAGAGGGACAGGCCCGACTTAAGTCCACCCGAGCCCCTACCCCGCCCTCTCCGTAGGCATCCGAGAGAGCCCCCATGGGAGCTCCGGGGGCCTCCGAGCACCTCCCGAGGCCTCCGGAGGACGTCTGGGGACTCCCGGGGACACCAGGAGGCCCGCTGGACGCCCTTTTGGGTCAACCCGAGGCGCGAAACGATGAGTAACCGACCGCCTGCACCCCTCCTGGCCACTGCCGAGATCCTGGGCCCAGGATTAGGTCGGGCATGTCCCCCTACGGGCGGAGTCTGGGCGAAAACTTAACAAATAGGACCCAAAAAAAACCCAAAAGACTCAAAAAGTATCAAGAGATCGTCCGCATTGCATTCTCTTGAATATTCCTCCTGTGCAGGGATATGTCCGACTTAAGCCCAGGACCGGTGCCCACGATTTCCTGACCAAGCCAGGGAGGCGAGCACGCCGTGCCCAGCAGGGGCCTGGCCAGGCTCGGTGGCGGCAGCATCGGTCTCGGCGCTCTCCGCAGCCTCTTGGTGTTCCAAGACCCGCCGAGGATCGGACGTTGGCAGAACTGGGTTTAGTTCGGGTTGGCCCAAAAGGGGGTTCAGCGAGAAGGGGGTGGTGCAATACATTTGGTGCAATAGGTTTGTGGGTTGCAATAAATTTGGGGCGTGCAATACGTTCCGGGGCGTAAATGTATTGCCGGATTTTCGCGTGCAATACATTACTTGCAATACAATGCAATCTAATTCTTTGGCGCAATACATTTGCAAAACAATTGCCCCAAATCTATTGCACCACCCCCTTTCAGCTAGACAGCCTGTTGGGTCACCCAAAAGAACTTGGTCTAGTGGGACCTGCTTTAATGACGTGTACTGGGGGACGCCCCCCCCCGCCCCGTTCCACTAACGGGAACTGCCGTCACCCGAAAAAACACCAGCTACGGCAAACGTGGTTGAGTGATTCTGGCCACTTTAGTGGCTCTTGGGCCCTACCACTAACCAGGTCCCCTTACCTGGGGTCTTGGCTATACCCGAGAGGAGTGGAGAATGGTGAGGATTGGACTCAGGTCGGGCATAGAATCCTGCAGGCAGATTTCGGAAGAGAAACAAGAAATAGTGATAAAATGTCCAAAATAGTCCACACCAAAAAAAAAAACACGAAAACTCGTCCCCTGACTTGTTTTTGTTACTCGTCTTGAATGTTCCTCCTGTAGAGGGACATGCCCGACTTAAGATTGGACCAGCAGGCTGTGACGAGGGCCCCGCCCGGCCTCAGGGCGGCGCCAGGGGCAACCTCACGCCCCGACAGCGCCTGGATGACGCCCCCGTGGCAGAAGACCAGGGCCACGGTGCCTGCCGGAGTGGCGGACGAGATGAAGTCGCGCAGTGCCGCCGCGTCCCGCGCCACCTCTGAGGAGCAAGCAGCGACGCCAACATACGTACTCCGCGAGCGCACGCCCGCGATGGGGACGGAGACGACGGGAACGATGCCCGACGACGAACGCTTCCCGACACGGACCGCGGCCACAGCTTGGGGAAATCAAAAGTACCGATACCGCTAAGGGTCCCTGGACCTCTCCAGGGGTGCGTTCTGACCAGGATTTCGAGGCGAATACAGCGGTGGCGACAAGGGCCTCCCAGGAGGCCCAAAAAGGGGAAAGTGAGGAAAGGGTATGGGTATCGGTACCTTTTCCTCCGCTGACAGCTGGGCCCGCGACCTTCGCCCCAAACGAAGAGGGGAGCGCGGCGCACCGACAGCAGCTCCTGCACAAGACTTAGGTCGGGCAAATCCTCCTACAGGCGGGCTTTGGAAGAAACGTCAAAAATAGTCAAAAGAAATGTTCAAAAATGAGCTCCTTTAAACAAAACAAAAAAAAAAAAAAAACAAAAAAAAACGACCAATCATCCCCAGACTATGTTTCGACTGTTCTCAATATTCCTCTTGTGGAAGGACATGCCCGACTTAACAGAAGACGGGCGAGAACCGCTGCTGGTCTTCGCCCCGCCCTTATCTCCGCCCCAGCTCGACTTCGCCCCACCCACCGGCGCCGCCCTTCGCGCGCTCCGAGTGCCAGGGTTTTGTTGCTCCCATCGTACTTAAGGACCACATCCCAGAAATGATTTCGAGCAATCGCCTCCCAGGGCCCGGCACGTGAGAGCCCTCCAGTTTCAGTACTTTCTTGGTGCTCGAAATTCTCTGGTGGTCAAGGCTGTAGTAGGTTGGAATATCATAATGCCAGGGGATCCAGCGGCCTGCGAAAACTTATGCTCCGAGAGCTCCGATGAACTGACTCCACGAGTGCGGGGCACCCGCAAGAGCCGCAAGACCGGCCCTTCGCCCCGAGCCGTCTCTTGACGGCCCCTGGGAACGGGGAGGGCCCGCAGAAGAGGCAGAAAACGGCGACAAACCTCCGTCTTTCGAGAAGCAGACAAACAAAAAACGGCACAAACATAAACGTTTGGCGCTCCGCGCGGATTTCTTGGATCTGCGCAAGTCCCCCCCTCCCTGGCGCGCGGAACGCGCCAGGGGCGGCGCCGGAGGCGCCGCCCGGGGGACCCAGCGCGGATCCAAGAAATCCGCGCGGAGCGCTTAAAATTTATGTTTATGCCGTTTCTGTTCTTCGAGTCTTGATCGTTTCAACATGACTGGGCTGCTGCCGCTTTCGGTCGGCCGACTCTGAGGGTTGCGGCTTGCAAAGGGTGCGGTTCGCACCCCGCGGGGGGGGGCCGGGCGAGGGCCTCGACGGAGTTCTCCGCCGCGCCCCGAGGAGGCCCGATGAGGGCAACGTGGTGCCCCCCAAGGCCCAACGGCGCAGATCGCAAACCACACCAAGGCGTAAACCACACCCTTTGCAGCTGCCTATTCGGGGGAAACAAACAGGTGCCGATGCCGCGAATTACTCCCCGGCCCTCTCCCGGATTGCGTTCTGACCAGGATTTCGAGGCGAATCCAGCGGTGGCGACGGGCGCCTCCTGGAAGGCCCCACAGAAGGCAAACGAGGCAAGGGTAGCAGTATGTATGGGTACCTTTTCTTTCTCCCCCTCCTCCCCCTCCTCCTCCGCCTTGTCCTCCTGACTCCTCCTCCTCCTCCTCCTCCTCCTCCTCCTCCTCCTCCTCCTCCTCCTCCACCACCCCGCCAACCTGTTCGGCTACACCCTCGACACCCACCACTGCTCCTCCTCCTCCTCCTCCTCCTCCTCCTCCTCCTCCTCCTCCTCCTCCTCCTCCTCCTCCTCCTCGGGCCTCGACGTCCGTCGCCCGCCGGGGCTTCTCTGGCTCCGCCGCGGAGCACCCCGCGCCGGCCCACTCGGCGCAGGGGCCGAAGTCCACCAGCCGGCCCCCCACCTCTCGGGAGCGAGCGAGGTGGGGGAAATGGGAAGGAGGAGGCCCTCTCAGAAGGCGGCCGCACTTCTGAAAGCCCCCGCGCCGAGCTGTCTTAGGGCAAGGCTTAGAGCACTTCTCGGAAGGCCGGGGGGGCCTCCGAGCCTTCTGAGGAGGCCTTCTCCTTCCCACTTCCCCTCCGGGCTCGACGCCGCACCTCGGCGATCTTGCCCGGCAGCGCCTCTGGTGGGGTCGTCGTCGTCGTCGTCGTCGTCGTCGTCGTCGTCGTCGTCGTCGTCGTCGTCGTCGTCGTCGTCGTCGTCGTCGTCGTCGTCGTCGTCGTCGTCGTCGTCGTCGTCGTCGTCGTCGTCGTCGTCGTCGTCGTCGTCGTCGTCGTCGTCGTCATCGTCGTCGTCGTCACGTCATCGTCGTCGTCGTCGTCGTCGTCGTCGTCAAAGGGACTGAAGGAGGGGGAGGGGGGCATGACCAGGAATCGGCGGCACATCGCCGGCAGATCAGCGACGGGCCGACGATAATGAAACCGCACGCTCCTGGGCGGGATGTAAAGGGCCCAGGCGCCGATTGGCGATGAATGGGCGATTGGGGGTCGATGCTTCTCCCCTCCCCTCCCCTGAGCCAGGAGGAGGAAGAGGAGGAGGAGGAGGAGGAGGAGGAGGAGGAGGAGGAGGAGGAGGAGGAGGAGGAGGAGGAGGAGGGGAGGAGGAGGAGGAGGGAGGAGGAGGAGGAGGACGAGGAGGAGGATGAGGAGGAGGAGGAAGAAGAGGAGGAATGGGCCAGTCCCCCCACCCCTCTCGGCGACTCTGAGCGCCTCGGCTGCCGGCAGGTTCTCGGCAATGTCTGGCGAGAAGAAGCGCCCCGCGGCGAGCGGATGCGCCACTACGCGGCACATCTCCGGCAGCGCCACGCCGGCCGCCTCCAGCGCCAGGGAGGCCGTCCGCAGGGCTCGCGAGAGGGGCGACAACACCACCAGGCCGACGTCGGATGGGGCAACACAGCCGTCCCAGAACAGCTCTGCACCGACTCGACGCGCATCGTCCTCGCCCTGTGGGGTGAGGCCAGCGTCGACCAGAGAACGGTCCGCGAATTTCCTATACAAATACTCGTAGATGTTGGACTCCTTCGCGACGTTGGCCACCGATTGACCATGCCGCACCAGCACCGCCGGCGCCAGTGGCCCAGGACGTGGCTCGATCACCGTCTGCGTGGACGAAGACTTTGCCAGGCTGGAACTCGTTCGGGAGTTCAGTTGCTCGGTACCCTTCAAATCCTCATCCTCAATTGCCTTGCAGACAACCTTCAAGACATCTGGCCGCTCAGTGGCCATCCAGTCAACCAACGCGGCCAGCGTCTCACCTGGCAAGTTCAAGAGAAGCTTGACTAAGCGCAAAGTCAAGGTGAGTTGGGCCTGCCCGAAGATCCCTTGCAGTGCCTCCAGCGTAGGAGTGAACGCAACGTTGAGATCGTGCTCTACAGTCGGCCTCCCGATGAGCAGATCAGGAGTGGCAGCAATGTAACTAAAAGAAAGTATGGCGCTCTTGTCGACACCGTAACCTGTGAGAGTGTGGATGGCAACCTGGACATGGGTACCATACATGATCGCGTCGTCGATAACCAAGCAATACTTCCCCGCCACCTCAGACGCATCGGACTCGTCCAAATCCGCCACCGTGCCATAGACACTGAGTGGAGTGTCCTCGGGTACCTTCTTGTTCTCTGAATTGCCTACTGTAAATTACAATAGGGCCCCACCACAAGAAACCTTCAACAAGAAACCCAACCCTGAGACCCCAGGACGGCCATTGACTTTTGGTGCGGGCACGTCACGCTTTCCATAGCAAAACCGTCGAAACCCAAGAAACCCAGGGCACCCTGGAGGCGAGCAGGGTGTTTCGTGGCATGGGTCTCCACTGTACTATTTGAAGGGGCAAATGCCCCTGAAATCCAGGGGCGACCGCACCTTCGGTTGTTCCGCATGGCTGCATCCGAAGCCAAAACTCATCGAATACCCGATAGCTTTCCAAAGTGTCTGGCCCCGGAGGGAAGAACTCGATTTGGCCCCACGAGCTCTCTTGTGTCATGGTGGCCCTCAAGGCCGCCAAGATGCCCGCAAGAGTATCGCATAGGCGCCCAAGAGGCGCCCAAGAGGCTTCAAAGAGACCCCCAAGAAGCGCCCAAGAGCCACCAAACAAGCCCCCGAGAGGCATCCAAGAGACACCCAAGAGGCCCCAAGGGGCCCCCAAGGGGCGTCCCCAGAGACTCCAAGAAGCATCCAAGAGAACTCTGACACACAACGCAGGCACGGTGGCGGGATGGGCCGAAGATCCGCCGCCCCCTGCGGCTTGCCACAAGGGTGCACGGCGTGCTTTTAGACCCAGCCTGCCAGCAACCCGAAGAGACCAGAAAATACCCAAGCAGTCACCCCAAGATGACCAAGATGACCCCAAATGGCCTCCAAGCTAGTCTCAAGACCCCTCCAAGACGGCCAAAACGGCCCCAAGAAAGCCCAAGATGGTCCCGAGATGCACCCAAGACGGCCCAAAATGCACCCAAGACGGCCCAAGATGGCCACAAGACGGCCCAAGACTCCGAGACGGCCCAAGAGCCCTCCGAGAGATCCCCCAGGAAGACCCGAACATGCAAAAATCTAACGTTTTTGTTTCTACAGGAGTTTGATTGACGGAGTTAGACATCTGCTTCTTCTCGGCCTTCCGACGGCTCAAGATCACCCAAGAGGCCCCCAAGGTCGCCCCCAAGGCGCCCCAAGATGCTTTCCAGAAGGCACCATAACGGCCCAAGAGACCCCCAAGACTGCCCCAAGAGGGCCCCATGACGGCCCAAGAAGTCTCCAAGACGTCCAAAATGGCCTCCAAGACAGCCTTGAAGCGAGACGGCACAGAGAGACCCCCAAGACGGCTTCCGACGGCGTCAGTGATGCCTTCAGACTGCCAAAGAGGTTCCCAAGAAGCCCCCAAGGGCCCCTAGAGGTCTAAGGAGGCCCCCAAAAGGCCTCCAAGAGGCCCCCAGCAAGCTCCCAGGAGGCCCCAAGAGTGCCCCAAGAAGCTCCCGAGAGGCCTCATCCTCCTCCTCCTCCTCCTCCTCCTCCTCCTCCTCCTCCTCCTCCTCCTCTTCCTCCTCCTCCTCCTCCTCCTCCTCCTCCTCCGCCTCCTCCTCGTCATCCTCATCCTCCTCCACCTCCTCCCTATCCATCATTTTTCCATATAGATAACTCCTCCATGTCGCACCTCGACGCCAGTCGGAAGGGCGGGCCCGGCGTTTCGCCTGAGACTTCTGTATCAGTTATGACCATTTTGCTTCAGAGTTAACAACCATTTCACACCCTGCGGACTGGTCGTTTCCAAAATGTCACTCTCGCCTCAACGCCGCGCACATGCGTCCTAAAAATGTGCAAGAACGTCACGGATTGAGCGCGGGCAGTTCTCAAGATGTTGGTCTCGCCTCAGCGCTGCGCACACTCGTCTTAAAAACTTGCCAGAGCTTCACGGATTGAAGGTGGGCCGCTCTCAAAGAGTGGCTATCGCATTAGCGCCGCGCACGCTCGTCTTAACAGCTTGAAGGCAGTTTGTCTTCAGCATGTGGCTCTCGACTTAGCGCCGCGCGCATTCGTCTTCAACAGGAGCAGCAAAAGTTTCACGGAATCCCGTGATCAGCGTACCAGAAACTGCGGTTGGGAACGATTCAGGATTGTCATGGCGCAACAATTACGTTGATTCGCGGTGCCGAAGCCCCAAGAATGGCTTCCTGGTACGATTCAGGATCGCCAACACACAACAACCAGGTTAATTATCGTGGCGCTGGGGTCCCGAGAACAATGGTTTGGCCTGCTTCCGGCTCTTCAGACGGTGGTCTCCCAACGGGACATGCCCCCCAGTGGAACCCTTATAGTGGCCTGTGAAGTGGGAGCTTGGAGAAGAGTGTATTCCAACATCGTTGATGAGCCTTGGATTTACACAGGTCCTCCTCCTCCTCCTCCTCGTCCTCCTCCTCCTGATCCTCCTAATCATCCTCCTCCTCCTTCTCCTCCTCCTCCTTTTTCTCCTCCTCCAACTGATGCTCTCTCCCATCCTCCCCACATTGTCCCCCGAAGGGTTTCCACTACGGTTCGGGGAACATAAAATCCGATAGCTGGTCCACGCTTTGGCCACCACGTTCGGCCACATCGACGTTTCCAAAGGCAGGGGCGGTGGTGATTCGCCGTAGGCGTCTTCGAGCTGCCGCCCCCTGCGATGTTGCCAAAGAGTTAAAGGACGTGCCAGATGTTAAGTTGCTTTGGTCCACTCAAGCGTTCCCAATCATCCTGTGATGTTGGGTCCCCGTTTTGAAGAGACAACGCCCCGTGTCTCGATTCTTCCTCCTACCGCTCCTCCCATCCCTGCCTCTGCCCCCATGTTTGAACACCCCTCTCACGCTTCATGGCCCCACAAGGAACTTGACTCAACGCCCAAATTTGCGCGGCCACATGCGGTTCCCCGCCCACCACATGACCCTGTCGGCGCACCCCTCACACGTCTTCGTTGCCACCTCGGGAGCTCCACCTAAGACCCAAATGGGTGCGGCCACATGCGGCTCGCCGCCCACCGCATGCAAATGCCCGCAAACCCCTCACACGCTTCGCGGTTCCATTATAGAGAACTCCACTTATGGCCCCAATGAGTGCGGCCACAAGCGGTTCCCCGCCCATCACATGTCCCTGTCGACAAAAGCCCTCCCACGCTTCGTGGCCCCATAGAGAGAGGTAGGTCCACCTCAGATTAGGTCGGGCATGTCCCCCTACAGGCGGACGTTCGACGACTTCAGACTTCGCGGCCCCGAACTCCACCAACCGCCCTGGTGGGTGCAGCCAGATGCAGCTTCCCGCTCACTTCCTCGCACCCCTCATACTTTTCGTGGCCCCGCAGGGAGCCCCACAGAAGACGAGATTCACAACTGCGGCACGCACGACTGCAGATGGTCGGGCCCTCCGCCAAAGAATTTCCTGTGGCGTCTCGGCCGATCACGCCATCGTATCCAGGACGACCGAAAATCTGCACAACGAGGTCCTCGATGCCACCAGCTGCGAGGCCGTTAGCCGTGGGGCCCCGATAAGAATCGATAGTGAAGAGTTCATTCTGGATGCCTCTGGAGCGCGGGGTCTTTTGAGGGGCGATCTCGAAGTCCATCCAGATGGCGGCGCGATTAGACAGCTCCGGTCGGATAGCAATGTTGGCGAAGCCTTGGGCACGCCCGCTGACATCGAATTGCAGAACAACCCAACCAGGAAGAAACGTGAGAGCACGATCGGCGATGCATCCCGACGCCGCAAGCACGCGCACATGAGCGGGGCCGCGCTGCTGGATATCCACCAGGGAACAGCACGAGCGCCAAATTGCATCGCGGGGTCCACGCCACGTCTGGCACCCAGAGACTGAGCCTTTGAAGAGCGAGGGGTCGATCGAGGACGGCGGCGCGGCAGCGACACACCCTCGCGACAAGCATGCCCATGAAGTTATCGGGCCCCTCCGCTTCCAAGAATTATTCCTCCATGCACTGCGTGACGCATAGTTTCTCGTGGGCCAGAAGGCCAACGATGGGTACGCTGTAGTGCGGTATCCAAGACGCGCCACCATCCGTGGTAACCATGACAAACAATGCACGACCAGGAACCATGGTATCCGAATCCGCGCCAAAGGCAATCCCAGAATTGCGCGGCCCAGAGACCATCGTGAGAACACCACCACCAGCATGGTTCGATGCATCACTGGCAAGGCAGAGGCACGGCTTACGCAAGAAATCAATCACCTTCATCGCTCCCTCCTCGGACCCATAGGTCTCCTGCACGGCGAATATGCACTCAAAGCACATGAGGGAGAGAAAATAGCTGACCTTCCTTGATGTGGTGGGATACCGATGATGAAAGAGAGCGCCAGCGTTCCAGCTTGCGAAGGAGAGCAAGGCGCGGGCGACGCAAGCACCCAACCATGGCTTACCACTCCAAACTGTCCTCAACCTGATTCCCCGACTGCGGCCGCATCGATGTTCTGATGGGTGAAATTGTGGACGCCCCACTCGATCTCAGGAGGGCCACCCTGTCTCGGGGTGCAGCGAAATAACTTACTTCATCTACGAGCGATCATTCCGCGCCCCCTGTCGACGAAAAAGCGTTCCTTTTGGAATACGGTCTCGAACTCACAACGGACCGGCTTGATGCCCAACTCTCGGAGGACCTGAAGCTAATTTCTGCAAGCACAAATGAAAAGCTGCGCCGCGCTGCCCATCGGCGCGCCAGCCTCGAATTTGCACCGCGCACCGCCACGGTTGCGCAGATCACCCAGCGCCTGGCGAGCGGCACGATCGGCCCAAGCCCTGGCGCCAGTGATCTGGATGGTGTGGCGCTTGGACGTAGGTTCCGCACCAGCCAACGAGATCTCGTAGTCCTCGACATCAAGGCTGACGCCCTAAATCCAAGGGGTGACCACCCAGCGAACTTCATCTGCTGAAACGCGCCCCTTGCTGAGAACGACCATAGTCAGGTCGGTGACACTATCATATCCTGAGGGCGCAGCCTCACTAGGCGGCTCCTCCGTCTTGACGACGCGCATCTGCTCCGTGAGCCTCGTGATACGGTTCTCCAGCATGCGGAGGTGATTGTCGTGGTCATTGAGCTGCATCTCGGAGTTCCGCATGCGCAGCTCGGCCTGCTTGTCCAGTCTGGGCGTGAATGTGGACTGTGTTGGACAGGGGGGCAACTTTTGACTGAAGAGAGGAGGTGGCGGCCATGGCATCGACACGGGTCTTGTCAACATGGGCTCTGACGGCAGCCGTCTCGTTGTCGTTGCCGTGTCCGCGAGCACGATGGAGAGACCCTGCGCCGCCACTGCCCGCCGAAACACGCGCAGAAGCACCCACGTGCAAACCTCGCCCTGCCGTCTCGTCGGAGGGGAGGAGGGGCTCGTCGCCATCAGCTGCCGCCCCACGACGCCTCGAGCCCGCCGCGCTGCGGGGGGAGCTTGCTCGGAGGTGCAACCTCCGCTCGTCGATGTGTTGCTGCATCTGCCCATTTTGTCGCTCGCCCCAGAACTGTGAGAGCACCCAGGGCTGCGTTGGTTACCAGTAGACTGGTAGCACAAGGAAGACAAAAGCTGAAGTGTCCGCCAGCGCGTGAGCTCGGAAGAGAGCTGCCCGCTCAAAAATGAAATATGTCCCCACCTTGAACCAAAATGGCAACGGACCTTCTCCTCCTCCTCCTCCTCCTCCTCCTCCAGACCTCGGCCCAACGTTTGGCCGCACGGGCGTGTCCAAGAGGCAGAGGGCGGCGGTGATTCGCTGTAGGCGTATTCGATCCACCACCCCATGATGCTTGCACGAGGGGTTGCTGGCGCGCCGACTCTGACTGTTTGAATCAGTCCACAAGGTTCCACATCATGGCTTCAAGAGCGCCTCCAGGGTAGCCAGGATGGCCCAATATGGCCGCCGTGACGGTCCCAAGACGCCTCCAAGACGGCCAAGATGGCCCCAAAAGAGCCCGAGGTCACAAGACGGCCCAAAATGACTCCAGAAGGCAAAGAAAAAGGAGAGAGACGCCGCAGCAAGTCATTTCCGTGTTATCGCCTTGTCGGGCTTCCGACAACCGAGAACAGCCCAAGAGGCCGCCGAGATGGCCCCAAGACGGCCCCAGAATCCCACAAGACGACCCAAGAGGGCCGCGAAATCGCCCAAAAGGCCCCCAAGACAGACCCAAGACGATCCCAAGACGGCCCCTGACCTCCAAGACGGCCTAAGGCGCCCAAAGAGAGCCATGACGGCCCTCAGGGGCCCCCAAGACGGCATCCGAAACCCAAGCGGCCTCCTAGAGACCCCAGGAGGCCCCCAAGAGACCCCTTTCAGGCCCCCAACAGACTCCAATCCCAGGAAGCCCACAGGAGGCCCCAAGAAGGCCCCAAGAGGCCTCCTCCGAGTCCTAATCCTCCTCTTCCTCCTCCTCCTGCTCATCCTCCTCCTCCTCCTCCTCATCCTCCTCCCCCTCCTCCTCCTCCTCCTCCACCACCTCCTCCCTCTTGTCTCTTACCTCTCCTCCTGCTCCTCCTCTTCCTCCTCCTCCTCCTCCTCCTCCTGCTTCTTCCTTCCCCAACTGTTCTCCCAAGGGTTTCCACAACGGCTGGGGGGACACTTAGTCCGATAGTTTGGCTAAGCTTTGGCCCAGCGTTCGACCACATGGCACATTTCAGAAAGACAGGGGCAGCGGTGGTTCGCCGTAGGCGTCTTCGATAAAACTGGTTGGCCAGAGCTGCCTTCCGAGTCTTCATGTCCATAGTCGCGAAATCACCGTTTGTGATACTACGTCGCTTCATTTGAAAAAGATTCACCGGCTTCCCGCCTCCCATCACGCAGAGCTCCTTGTGGATCTCGATGGCCATGAAAGATCCCGCTGTAGGCACCACCCGGTAGGCTGGAGCGATGACACACACGTCCTGGGGGGCTGCCGCCAGCCAAAGCCCTGCCAGAGGGTGCGCCCGTATTGTCATGGCAAGCGCGTGAGATGCTTGCCGCAGCATCTCGGAGTCGCCATGCTTCAACCGCGCGAAGTTGGAGCAAGTTTCAGAAGTACTAAACTTCTCCCACGATTGAGCGGTCAAGGTCTCTACAGCAGTGATGGGCAGCTGCGACCTCCGAACGAGCTCGACGCTGCGCCTCCTCACCTCGGAAGCCTCGGCTGGGAGCTTCGAGCCATCAGAGCTCGACGGGCTCGATGGCTCCACACACGCCCCTCCACTGGATATCAGGAACTGACGAGTTGAAGTGGAGGAAGAAAAAACACATAAACAGAAACGCTCAGAGGTCCGCGAGGAATTCCTGCAACTGCGCTGGACCCCCCGCTCCTGGCGCGCGCAGCGCGCCAGGAGCGGCGCCAGAGGCGCCGCCAGGGGGGCCCAGATTGGCGGCGCGCACAAGGGGGTGGAGGGAGGGGGGGGGGCTTCTCAGAAGGAGGCTGCTTCTTAGAAGGTGCCGGCCTCACATCTATAGAGAAGGCCGCGCGCCGATGCGAAGAAGAAGCCTCCCCCCTCCCCCCTCCCCCCTCTGCGCGTGGCTGACCAGCGCCGATCCGAGGAATCCGCGCGGAGCTCCGATAATTTCTGCTCGTGCTGCCCTCTCTCTCCCTCGACGAAGAGCCGGCGCCCTCCCGGCCGACCACACAGGCCGCTGCCAACCCCGAGGCCAGGAGCACCGTCAGCGCCAGCACGGCAAGGACGCACCACTGCCACTGCACGGCCTGTCGGCCTGCCGCCGGCCCCGTGAAGCCTCCTGGGGGAGGCTGGAAGATACCTTTAGGTCGGGCATGTCCTCCTACCGGCGGAGTGTAATCGGACAGATGGGGATCACCCGCACACACACACACAAGAAAGCACTCCTCACCATCACAGAGTCTCCCGGGGGCGCCCCGGCCTCGTAGGGCTCCAGCAAGGCACCTGCACCGGCCCCCTGCCGAGCCCGCCCTGGGCCCAGGATCGGTGCACACAGCCAACCCGTATAGCCAGGACGCGCGAAGCCTCTCGAGCGGGGCGCGGCCAACGAGAGTGGCGAAGAGGGGACCAGGGAGGCGAGGATGCGAGGGCACCCTTGGCCAGGCTGCCCATCCTTACCCTGCGGGTTGACTGTACGCCCTCCTGCATCCGCGAGGAAGGCGCATATGATATGCACCGATCCTGGGCCCCAGACAGGCCTGGCCGACATCGGCACAGGTGCAGGCAGGGCTGACGCCCTGCCGACGGGAGGCCCCGCAGGGCGAAAGCGGGGAAAGGGCACCAGCGGCGGCGTGGCTGTTGTCCCCCCTCCGCCTCCGCCTCTGCCTCTGCCTCTGCCTCCTCCTCCTCCTCCTCCTCCTCCTCCTCCTCCTCCTCCTCCTCCTCCTCCACCCTCCTCCTCCACCCTCCTCCTCCTCCTCCGCCTCCGTCTCCGCCTCCGCCTCATCCTCCACCTCCTCGTCCCCCCCCCCCCGACTTCCAGCGAAGCCCCCGGCCAAGACCAGGGCGAGGGCGAGGGCGGCCCAGGCGCGGCGCGGCCGGCGACGCCGTGTGGAGCGCCCGCCACGGGGCGGCCCGCAAGGCACCTCGGCAGCCGCGCTCATGGCTCGGCGGGGGGAGGGGACCGCGCTGCAGTCGAACCTGATTCGGCGGCGAGCCCGGGGAGAAGTGGGAAGGGGCGGGCCTTCGCAGAATGCCCGGAAGTCCCCCGGCCTTCTGAGGAGTTGTCTGAACCTTCCCCGAGGACACAGCAAAACCTCTCTGAAGGCTGGAGGCCTTCCGAGAAGACCCGACCCCCGCTGCCTTCTGAGAAGGCCTTCTCCTTCTCACTTCCCCCCCTCGCTCGCCACCGACTGATAGTAAGGACACGCAAGAAAAAGGCAAGCGCCTTGGACGCCCATGTCGAAGCTTTTTGAGCGGGGCTGGCACTCGAAAGGGTGTAAAGATGGACCGAGGAGGCAAGGATGCAAAAGTAAGGTTACCCATCCTTACTATCGACTTCGACTTGAGAGGAAGAACAAACTGTACAAACTTTCGGAGCTCCGCGCAGATTTCTTGGGACTGCGCCGGATCCCCCTCCCAAGCGCGCGGAGCGCGCCAGGAGCGGCGCCAGAGTCGCCGCCAGGGGGGGCCAGCGCCGATGCCAAAAAATCCGCGCTGAAGCCAAAAAGTTCTGTTTACGCTATTTGTTCTTCTTCGACGCGCGACACGCGCGCGCACGCCACTGGAGTTAGGTCGGGCGTGTCCCCCTACAGGGGGATGTTGGACGAAAAAATAAAAATAGTCCAAAAAACAAAAAAACAAATGAGAATAAGCAAAAACAGTCAACAGCAACAACAACAACAACAACAACAACAACAACAACAATAACCACCACCACCACCACCACCAACAACAACAACGACAACAACAACAACAACAACAACAACAACAACAACAACAACAACAACAACAACAACAACAACAACAACAACAACAACAACAACAACAACAACAACAACAACAACAACAACAAAACGTCTTGCTTTTTCTTAATTAGGCTATTTTTGGCTATGTTTGAATATTCCTCCTGCAGAGGGACGTACGTGCCCAGCATAGAGCTAGAGCCGCGAGCCAGTGCGGCCTGAGCCAGATACGCTGCTTGAGGTGGAGGACTGGCCTCTGAAACGGGGGCTGCAGAGCGAAAGTCCCGCAGCGCCCGGGCCGGGCAGACTCTGACCCACGGCAGAGCAGAGGGCCAAGATGCGTCCGGAGGACGGCGGGACCAATGCCATCGCCGTCGCGGCACTCCAGCGGCCGTGTCCACGGGCCACCATCCAGAGGCCGGGGGCCGCATGTCAGGCAAGGCGACGGCGACGGTGGCGTGTCCCGTGAGCTTTCGCACACGCTCCAGTGTTTCACAATCCGCATGTGTTGGTTGGCTGCGTTTACTCTCCGCTCCGCCGCGTATCTCCTCACCTCCTCCTCCTCCTCCTCCTCCTCCTCCTCCTCCTCCTCCTCCTCCTCCTCCTCCTCCTGCTCCTCCTGCTCCTGCTCCTCCGCCTCCTCCTGCTCCTCCTCTTCCTCCTCCTCCTGCTCCTCCTCCCTATTCCCTCTTCCATCTGCCCTCCTCCTCCCTCCCCCTCCCCCTCTTCCGTCCCCCCCTCCTCCTCCTCTTCCTCCTCCTCCTCCTCCTTCTTCTCCTCCCTCCTCCCTTGTCCCTCCTCCCTCCTCCTTCCTCCCGCCTTGTCTTTTCCTTCTAGATAATTCCTCCCTACCGATCGAAAGGGCGGGCCAGGCGTTTCGCCTGAGAAGTCCACAAATTATGAGTCTGGAGCTTGGCATTTGCAAAAGTTTCATGGAGTAAGGGCGGCTCCATTCCAAAATGTGTTTCTCGCCGTACCGCCGCGCACATTCGACTTACAAGTTTGCAAGGGTCTCACTGGTGCAAGGCAGTTCCTTTTCAGAATGTGGCTCCCTCCCGAGCGCCGCGCATATTCGTCTTAAAAGTGCGCAAGAGTGTCACTGATGGCGGGCGACCCATTTTCAAACTGTGGCTCTCGCCTATCTGTCGCGAACATTCGTCTTAAAGCTGTACCAGAATTTCACAGATGGAGGGCGGCTCGTTTTCAAAATGTGGCTCTCGCCGTAGCGCCGCGCAAATTCGTCTTCAAAGTTTAGACAGGTGGAGGGCGGCTCGTTTTCAAAATGTGGCTCTCGACTTAGCGCTGCGCACATTCAAAAATGCTGTGGCACATGTCGGAATGTCAGGGCGCAAGAATCACGTTCATTCGTGGTGCTGTAGTCCCAAGAATGGCGTCCTGGTGCGATTCTGGGTCGTCGCGACGCATCAGTAACGGTGATTCGCGGCGTTGAAGTCCCAAGCGGATTTTCAAACGGTTGTCTTCCAACGAGGCATCTCTCAGAGAAAACGAATACATGTAGGAGACTGTGACGATGGAGCTTAGAAGAAAGGTTGATTGCCATATCGTTGACAGGTCTTGGATTTACACTGATCCTCCTCCTCCTCCTACTCCTCCTCCTCCTCCTCCTCCTTATCCTCCTCCTCCTCCTCCTCCTCCTCCTCCTCCTCCTCCTTCCCCTCCCCCTCCCCCTCCCCCTCCCCTCCTCCTCCCCCTCCTCCTCCAGTCCTTTGCCTTATGAACAATTCCTCTCTGTCGCAACCCGAGGCCAGTCGGAAGAGCGGGCCGGGAGTTCGCTTGAAGCTTCCTTACAACTTATGAACCTGAAGCGAATCTGAAGCTTAGAAACTTGACATTGCACCGGCCTTGCAGACGTGCTGCAGCGGATTTCTGCGTGGATGTCTGCGTGAATTTTTGCCAGAAGCGGCGAGCGAAAAACGAAGTGAATTTCGCGTGGATTTGTTTTAGTCTTCATTCCTGACCAAAAAAATCCGCACTAAATTCACCTCGAAATCCGAAGCGAAATTCTCCAGGACACTCCAGATCCACCCTATAGTTTTCCGAAGGAAATCCGCTCTGCGATGTTGGCGCCATGAACCTTGCAACAGCTTCACAGATGGAAGGCGGGTGGTTTTCAAAACGTGGCTCTTGCAGTAGCGCCGCGCACATTCGTTTTTGATAGTTGCAACAGTTTCACAAATTGCGGGCGGCTCGTTTTCAAAGTATGGTTATCGCCTTGGCGCCGCGCACAGTCTGTTGAAAAAACAACTACAAGAGTTTCGCTGATTGACGGCGGCTCTTATTCAAAATGATGCTCTCGCCTATGCGCCGCGCACATTCGTTTGAACAATGTGCAAGAGTTTCACGGATTCTCCTCAGAAATGATCTTGTGGAACGATTCAGGGTTGTCAGGCCGCAGCAGTTGCGTGGATTAGCGATGGTGCAGGATAGTCAAGACGCAAAAGTCACGTTGACTCGCGGTGTTGAAGTCCTGAGCGTGAAGTTCTGGCATGCTTCAGGATTGTCACATGACGGTCTCCCAACGGGACAGTTCCCTCAGTGGGAACGAATACTTGTAGGTGCCTGTGAGGAGGGAGCTTAGAGGGAGGGCGTATCCCAACATCGTTGGATAGTCTTGGGTTTACACTGGTCCTCCTCCTCCTCCTCCTCCACTCCTTTCCTTATAGATGACTCCTCCCTGTCGCATCCAGCGGTCATTCGGAAGGGCGAGACGGGGAATCCTGCCTGAAGCTTCCTTATCATGTATGAGCCTCAAGCTTGAAACCTAGCAACAGTTTCAAAGATAGAAGGCGGGTCGCTTCTAAAATATGGCTTTCGCCTGAGCGCCGCGCACATTCGTTTCAAACACTTGCAAGGGTTCCCTGATTGACGACAGGCAGCTCTCAAAATATGGCTCTCGCCTTAGCGCCGCGTGCATTCGTTTAAAAATCCATGAGTTTCACTGATTCAGGGCGGTTCATTGTCTAAAGTTAGATATCGTCTTAGCGCCGCGTAAACTCGTTTGAACAATGCAAGAGCATCACGGATGCAGGCGGCTGCTTTCCAAGAGGTGGCTCTCGACTTAGCGCCGCGAGCATCAGTTTTAACAATTGGCAAAAGCTTCACGGATTGAGGGTCGCTCCTCTTCAGAATTTGGCTCTCGCCTTAGCGCCGCGCACATTCGTTTTAGAAATTACAAAAGTATCATCGACTCGCATGGCTAACGTACCAGAAATGATGTGTTGGAAAGGTTCACGATTGTCAGGGCGCAACAATTACGTTGATCCGCGGTGTGAAGTCCCAGAAACGGTGTTCTGGCACGATTCTGAACCATCAAGACGCAACGGTCAGGTTGACCCGTGGCGTTGAAGTCCTGAGAAAGGTGTTTTGGCACGCTTCAGGATTTCCACACGGTTGCCCCCCAACAGGGCACTTCACTCAGAGGAAATGAATACTTGTGAAGAGTGACATCGTTGATAAGTCTTGGGTTTACCCTGGTCCTCCTCCTCCTCCTCCTTCCCCTCCTCATCCTGCACCCATGTCCATGCTCCCCCTCCTGCCGTTGTTGCTGTTACGCTGCATGCTGGCACTCTGCATCTGTGTCGTTGCTGCGTCCACCGCTCATTTCTAAAGGAACGAAGACTGACATAAATCGAAAAACTCGGAGGTCTGCGCGGACCTCACAGCTTTTATGTTTACGTCATTCTTCGTTCCCAAAATTTCGGCGCGCCCAAAAGGCAGCTTCATCTACGGCCCCAGTGGGCGCGTTTGCATGGCACTGCCCCGACCGTGCTGGCGCACGCCCCAATCGGACCCGGCCGCACATGGAGCTCCTTCCTTTGGCCCCGCTGGGACGGCTCGCGAGGCGTTGCCTCACGCATTCCAAGACACCCCCCAGATGGATCGTGCCCCACACTCTGGGTTTCTCAGTAAGCGTCGGGGGGGGACCCCCCCGCCGGGGGTCAACCTCGCCTCGCCGTCGCGCCGCGACGGGGGTGGGAGCGCCTTCGGCGCGCGGTGGCTGCCCGCAACGAGGGTCGATGTGGGGCTATAGAGTTGTAGGGCTATAGGGTAGGGAGACCCAGCTTTCGCCCAATTTGGAGGGTTCGCAAGGCGTTGACCTGCGTGTTTTCTGGCACCCCCTCTCAGGCGGAGTGCGCCGCCTCTACGGAGCTTCGCCTACGGCCGAAGCGGGCGGGTTCGCATGACGCTGTACTGCCAAGGTCGGCACACCCCTCACGCGGATCGCAGCCCACAGGGAGCTCCACAGTTGGCCACACTAGGAAAATTCGCATGGCGTTGCCCCGCCCATTTCGGCGCACCCCCGAACGCGGACCGTGTCCCATAGGCAGCTCCACCTAAGGCCCCAGTAGGAGGGTCTGCGCAGCGTTGCTCCTGCGCAGCTCTGCACACCCCATCACGCGGATCGTGCATCATATGGAGCTCCTGCCATGGACCCAGTGGGCGGGTTCGCATGGCGTTGTCCCGCCCAATTCGGCACACCCCTCACGCGGGCCGTGTCCCAAAGCGACCGTCAAGCCCCACCAAGAAAAAAAACGACATTGGCCTTCCGGCCTCCCACCAAATCCGAAGTCGCCGATGAACCGGCGCGGATCCCTGGGGCAACACCTGTTTTGCTCTCCTCACACATGCGCTGCCTCATGGCTAGGTCCAACTTTGAATATGAGGCAAGGGTTGGGGGGGTCATCAGGGGGTCCACGTTTTTGTCCTTCTGCGGGAGCTACGCATTTGGCCCATTGGGAGAGTTCGCCGAGCTCGGGAGCGGCCAAGAGGGGGGTGTCCAAAAGGGGGGGGTGCAAATCATGACTGGCGGCATGTGCGCGGCCCAGCGGGGGGGGCCAGGGACGTAATAAAATAAGAAGGGGCGCCATGAAATCTGGGGAAATATCATGGCCCACGGCATGATATCCACCCCCCCTAGTCATCACCCCCCTCTTTTCCGCCCCCGACGAGCGTTGCCCCGTGCACTTCAAAGCACACCTCACGCGGATCGTGCATCACGCGGACCGTGCCCCATAGGGAGCCCCACCCACTGCCCTTTGGGAGGGTTTGTGAGACGTTGCCCTGCGAACGTCAGAACAACACTCACACAGATCGTGCCGCACATGGAGCTCCACCTGCAGAGGAAGTGGGCGGACCTGCACGGCGTGGCCCCGCCCATGCCGAGAAGCTTCTCGCAAGGATCTTGCCCCTTTTGCCCCAGCGGGAGGGTTCGGAGGGTTTGCATGGCGTTGCCGCGCACTTTTCGGCACACCCATCCCGCGAGGTGGGGAGCTATCCGTATCCACCGCCTGAGAGCCAACGTCCTACCCAGCGGGCGGTAGAAATGGATATATGTCGGCCCCAGGGGGCCCGAGTATATCCATATCCACCGCCTGTGGAGGCCCGCGAAGATCGATCCCCCGGGCGGTGATCATGGATAAGTCCACGCCTCGGAGGACCGTGCTCCACATGGCGCGCTCGCATGCGAGCGAAGGAGCCCGTTTCGCGCCTCCCACTGGGAGGGCAAGTCCCTGCGCTGCACACATACGCACAGGGTTGGGACACTCCATGGGATCATGGGATGATAGCGGAACTCCGGCTCGCCTGGAGCTCCCTTGCCTGTCGAGATGCGCGGCTGCGAGCTCGCATATCCAAAGACCCCCGCTGATGGCATGCAAGCTGCTGGCGGGCCACACCGCCTGGAAGGGCGGCCTGCGGCCGAGAAGGTTGGGAGAGGGAGTGCCTCCATGATGCCGACATCCCCAAACATGGGAGACTGCGAGGAAACCGATGACTGAATCGCAACTGGTGTACATTGCCTCGTGGCCGACTCAGAATACAGAGCTATAACAAGTATCCAGCCTCATGGTTGGAGGCACTCCGAAGAAAAACGCGCGGGTCATGAGTGGCGCGAAGCGGAGATGTAGGGCAGAGTTTGGGGATAGCTCCCTAAAGCAGAAAACCCTTCAGCCTTCACGTGACAATAAACAAAGTAATCACAAGGTGCTGACGGTGATAATGATAGCATCCCTGAGTTGTTTCCGCCGTGCGCGGGTAGACCTTGCAACGTACACGCTCCAGTTACGACTATAATAATATACAAAATTCCAAAGATCTAGCCCATGCTCTTGGCAGAGGTCACTGCGATGGACCAGCTCAGAACTGAACCAAGTATCCTCTGACAGTCGCGATCTACGCTTCTGCACTTGAGGCACTGGACTTCCTGACGCCAGTCAACGCTTCGTGAAAAATGTGTCCAGCGCCCGCCAATCTCTGATGAGATGCCTGGCGGGCTTCACTGGACCTGAGCTAACTGCAGGTTCCAAGCCTTCCAGTAATGGCAGCATTGTGCATTTGAAGCGCTGCGCACCCCTCCACCACGGAAACCACACCACCTCCACTCTCTCGTGCTCCACCTCATCCCCTTGTCCTCCCCTTCCTCCACCTCCCTCCTGATATACCTCCTCCTCCTCATCATCCTCCTCCTGCTCCTCCAAACCATACTCATTATCATACGCCGTATCTTCCTCTTCCTCATCATATATCTCCTCTACCCCCTCTACCTCAACCTCATCATCATTATCATCCTCTTCCTCATCCGGCTGTTCCTCCCCTCCCTCCCTCCTCCTCCTCCTCCTCCTCCTCCTCCTCCTCCTCCTCCTACTCCTCCTCGTTTTCATCATCATCGTCATCGTCATCATCAGCATCATCATCAGCAGCAGCATCAGCATCAGCATCAGCATCATCATCATCATCATCCTCATCAGCATCATCATCATCATCATCATCATCATCATCATCATCATCATCATCATCACCATCACCATCACCATCACCATCACCATCACCATCACCATCATCATGTTCTTCCAGTTCCTCCACCCCACATCCTATTATGATGCGCGCTGCTAAAGCCTCGGGCTCACAGTCCTGTGCGGCAGTCGAACTCAGTAGAGCAGAGCTGAGTAAGCGGACGGGACCGTCGCGATGGTTATCCCAGCGCCGCGGCCATGAGTCGGGGCAGCCATGAACAGAAGGATGGTGGATTCGAACGCCACTCGAGGGAGAGGGAGAGGAGCAGGAGGAGCCTGCAAGGAGGACGAATGGGGGAGGAGAGGGGGGGGGAAGTGCCTTAGACTGGACATGGACCCAACGAGTGTGGACGCGGCACAATCAAAAAACTCCTGCTGCCGATCGGTCCGTCGCAGAACCGATTCCGTGCTTCTGGTCTCGGAGAGGCCGCCAAGGACCTGCCAAAAGACCACGTCGGACTGGGCGTCGAGGAGATCTCTGCACGCCCACCCCCGCCCAGACTCGCAACCCGCTCCCAATCCTTGGCGTCCAGAGCGCAGGAAGAGGCGGCAAGGCTGCCGATTCGCACGCGCCCCTCGGCCTGAGAGGGCGAGGAAGCACAAGAGCCGGGCAAGCTACAGGGCGGCATCAACTATTCTCAACCAGAGCGGTCCTGCACGGTGCGCGCGCGCTGCCCAGCAGCGTCCTGGGCCGCTTCAGTGGCGGCCGAGACTCGGCCGATCGAAAGCACGAGCCGACCCCCAGGAGCCGAGCGATCGATGGGCCGAACCTCGAGTGCATCCAACGCGGCCCGAGGCCACCCTCCATGGAGGGCTGGTCGCGCGACTGGGAACCAGCGGCTGGGCATTCCCGAGTGGCTCCTTCACCAGATCCCAGGGAAAGGCGAACGCAAAAAAAAGACCGCCGACGCGACAGCACTCCGAGTCGCTCCTGGCAAAGGCCGCCTGTTGGGACAAACAGGTTTCGAGGGATGAGGCTATGCCCCCTTCATCACGGCCAGAACGGCCCCTGTATCCATCCTGAACCGTCTCCCACACCTCCTGCAACAGGAAAACTTGGGTGTGGCCGGCAAGTTCTTCCGCCCATGCCCCACATGTCCCCCAAGGGCTTGCAGTCGGAGTAAAACTCCACCAGTGCGCCAATTAACCACTGGGCCATCACAAATGCAAAAATCCTGGCCGACGGTAAGGTCCGCCGAAACAACAGCATTGGGCCACGAAACCTTAATGCCTGGACGAAATCGGAATCGAAAAGAAGCGATCCCAAACCGCTTTCGCGACGCATGGAACCGCGCGCCCTGGCCGCCCGAAGCATCCCCAACACACACGTGCAAATCCCAGAACAGGCGCAAATGCCCCTCCCCGACAGGGGCCCAGGGAAGGAACAGGGTGGATCAAGCGCGCAAAGGTGGGCACAGAGCGCACACTCGTCTGCGGCGCTGCGAGCCAGCGCCGCCACACCAGGCGCCTGGCACACTCGCGGCCGTGAACGTCGCGGGGCGGGAAGCCCCAAGAAACGGCGCGCGGCAGAAAAGCGGCGCCCGCGCGCCCCGCGAAGGACGCCCGCCAGGCCTGCCCAAACTCCACGCGTACCACGTCGGCCTGCCCGTCCGCTCAAGGCCGAAGATGGCTTGGCACAGCTAGGGCGCTGCCGTCGGTGCCCCTGGCCCAGGGTGTCCCCAGAATGTCCCCGAGGCCCCACACGGCCTCCAGAGCACCCATCACGAGGCCCAGAAGGCCCGAGGGGCCCCAGCTTGTCGCGAAAAGATGGGGACGCCATTGTCAGGGCCATTCCCGGGGGCGGCCAACAGGGGGGCGTCCAAGAGGGGGGGTGCAAATCATGGCTGGCGGCACGTGCACGGCCAAAGGGGGGGGGCAGGGACGTAATGATACCAGAGAAAAACCCAATCAGGGCTATAGGGCTAGGGGGCTATAGGGCTATAGGGCTATTGAGCTATAGGGCTATAGAGCTATAGGGCTATAGAGTTGTAGAGCTATAGGGCTATTGGGCTATAGGGCACCCCCGGGCACCCCAGGCCCCCCCGGTCCGGGCACCCGGGCACCCAGGCACCCGGGCACCCGCGGGCACCCCTGGGCACCCGGGCACCCGGGCGTGCGTGCAGCGAAAATCGGCGGCAAACCTAACCTAACCTTATGAACATTGAGCTATAGGGCTATAGAGCTATAGGTCTATAGAGTTGTAGGGCTATAGGACTATTGGGCTATTGGGCTATAGGGCACGAATCTTGAGCTATAGGGCTATAGAGCTATAGCTCTATAGAGTTGTAGGGCGATAGGGCTATAGGGCTATAGGGCTATATGGCTATAGGGCACCCCCGGGCACCCCCAGGCAACCCCCGGGCACGCCCGGGCACCCGGGCACCAGGACACCCGGGCACCAGGGCACCCCCAGGCACGCCCGGGCACCCGCGGGTACCCGGGCATACCCAGGCACCCAGGCACCCGGGCACCCGGGCACCTGGGCACCCCCGGGCACCCGGGCACCCGGGCGTGCCGCGAAAATCGGCGGCAAACCTAACCTAACCTTATGAATATTGAGCTATAGGGCTATAGAGCTATAGGTCTATAGAGTTGTAGGGCTATAGGGCTATAGGGGCTATTGGGCTATAGGGCTATAGGGCACTCCCGGGCACCCCTGCAGGCACCCCCGGGCACGCCAGGGCACCCCGGCACCAGGGCACCCGGGCACCAGGGCACCCCCAGGCACGCCCGGGCACCCGCGGGCACCCGGGCACCCGGGCACCCCCGGGCACCCCCGGGCACCCGGCCACCCCCAGGCACCCGGGCACCTGGGCGTGCCGCGAAAATCGGCGGCAAACCTAACCTAACCATATGAATCCGCTAGGACCCCTACAGAGGCAAGCTCTGATTGGGGAATATTGAGCTATTGGCTATAGAGCTATAGGTCTATAGAGTTGTAGGGCTATAGGGCTATAGGGCTATAGGGCTATTGGGCTATAGGGCTATTGGGCTATAGGGCACCCCCGGGCACCCCAGGCACCCCCGGGCACGCCCGGGCACCCGGGCACCAGGGCACCTGGGCACCATGCAGGGCACCCCCAGGCACGCCCGGGCACCCGCGGGCACCCGGGCACCCGGGCACCCCCGGGCACCCCCGGGCACCCGGGCACCCCCGGGCACCCGGGCACCCGGGCACCCGGGCACCAGGGCGTGCCGCGAAAATCGGCGACAAACCGGGCACCCAGGCACCCCCGGGCACCCGGGCGTGCCGCGAAAATCGGCGACAAGCCTAACTTAACTATATGAATCCGCTAGGACCCCTACAGAGGCAAGCTCTCATTGGGGAATGAAATAAGAAGAGGCGCCATGAAATCTGGGGAAGTATCAGGGCCCACGCAATGATATCCACCCCCCCTAGTCATCACCCCCCTCTTTGCCGCCCCCGACATTGGGCCAGGAACACCTTCGGCAACCTCCGAACTGCCAGGCTGCGTCTGGGCCCGACCAAGTTGCGCGCGCCCCAAGCGCCATGATGGGCCTGTTTTCCACCACCACTACCATAGGTAGGAGAGGAAGGACGAGGAGGAGGAGGAGGAGGAGGAGGAGGAGGAGGAAGACCTCCTCATCATCCCTTCTCCCCCGTCCTACATATGGTAGTGGTGGTGGAAACTGAATCCATCACGCCAGCCTGCCCGTCCGCGCCAGGCCGAAACAGGCCGCGAGCAGCGCCGCGAGCAGAAGTGTCACGGACCCACTTCTGGCACCGACGGTGGGAGGCCAAAGGCCGACCAAAGGCACTTCGGCACACGCACACGCGGGTCCTTGCCGTGGCACGTCTTGTGGACACTCTGCGACGCGGGGCGGGAACCACAGGCGCAAAATGTCCCGCCTTGCGGGAGAGCTGCCGAAGGAAGAGCAATCGCTCGTAGGCCGAGGCTGGACAGTTAGGAGAAGGCCCCTTGAGCCAAAGTGTATGTGGCACGGAGAAGAGGGGAGGAGGAGGGAGGAGGAGGAGGAGGAGGAGGAGGAAATGGAAGAAGAGAACGAAAGGAAAGGGGGGGGGAGGAGGAAGGAGAGGAGGAGGAGGAGGGAGGAGGCGGAGGAGGAGGACGGGGGAGGAGGAGGAGGGGGGAGGAGGAGGAGGAGGAGGAGGAGGAGGAGGAGGAGGAGGAGGGAGGAAGGGAGGAGGAGGAGGAGGAGGAGGAGGAGCAGCAGCAGCAGGAAGAGGAGGAGCAGCAGCAGCAGCAGCAGCAGCAGCAGCAGCAGCTGCATCAGGAAGAGGAGAGGGATGGGAGGGGGAGGAAAAGGGAGAGGGAGGTGGGAGGGGAAAGAGGGAGGGGAGAATGAGGAGGAAAGGGAGGACGGGGGAGAAGGAGAGCGAGGAGGACGGAGGAAGAGGAGGGAGGGGGCTCAATGTCACCATCACGTGGGTGTCGCTAACCCCAGTCGGGCGCCAGCCTATCGCTTCGCGACCGCGGGACGCCAATCCCGCCAGTCCTCTGTCCTGAGCGGCGTTCTAACGTCACACCCGCCTTTCCAGTCTCTCCCCCCCTCCCCAATCCCTCCAATCCTTCCTCCAGGAAGGAGGAGGAGGCTCCTCGTGCCCCCTCTCCCTCCTCCACCCCCTCGACCTCCTTCTCCCCTCCTCCTCTTCTGGGCAGCAAGAAGCGCACAATGGCCCTGTTTCACGGCAGGGGGGGGGGGATCGGATTGGATCGGTGGCTGTGACGAGGAAGCCCGTCCTCAAAGCCGCACCAGGGTCGACCTCCTGCAGGGGAACAAGAAAAGCACCCTCAGGTGCGCCGAGGAGGAGGGTCAGGAAGAGAGCGGGGTGCGCGTCACGACCCGCGCGGCCAACGGGGGAGGGGGGGGACAAGAAGAAGAAGAAGAAGAGATAAAAAGAAGAGGGGGCCGTGACATCGGGGGCATTCCATGGCCCCGGCCATGGCATCCACACACACACACAGTCCTCACCCACCTCTTCGAAGCCCTCGACCCGGGGCAAGGAAGGCACCCGCCGCCGCCGGCTCCCTCCCGCGGGCCGGCGCCAGGCCCCGAGGCAGGGGCGGCCTCCAGCGGGCCGCCGGGCCTGGCCCGGAGGCCAGCAGTGCCCAGGGCCCCAGCCCGAGCAAGGCCCGCGAGCGCTCGGTGGTGACGGACACGGGCAAGCACGGTGGGGGCAGGTTTGTTCCTCTCTTCGGGGGCCTTTTTTTACCCGTGTTGAATACGTCATGCAGCGCGCGGGAGCCCAAACAGGTCTCACACTGCGCCTCACGCGCCACCAGGCCGCGGCCGCGGGCCTCCTCCTCGGAGAGAAGCCGTGGCCCTCAAGGGGCGCTGGCCCGCCGCTGGTGGGGGCATTGGAGAAGGAGCCCTTGGATAGGGAGTCCAGGGTCTGGAAGCCAGCGGCATTCCAAGTGTGGGTTGGCCATGGGTGCCGCCACCGCCCTCACACAGGGGAGGGGATCCTCTCCAGGGCCTGGGGCCTCCCGGGCATGTTCCCGAGCCAGCGCCCCCACCGTACTGGCTAAGGCAGCAGGCTCGTGCCGTCACGACTTGCGCGCGCTGGTTTCCGACGCCGCGCGGGTCGCTCCGCCCCGTGGCTCGGGGGAAAGCGCAGGAGCTGGGGCAGAGCCAGAGGTGAGCTGAGAAGAAAATCATTCTGTACGGTCCCTGGAGAAGGGAAGCTTTTTGGGGGGGGAAACAGTAAAAGAAAGACATGAACATAAACTTTTGGCGCTCCGCGCGGAGCGCCAAAAGTTTATGCTTATGGCGGTTTTCTTCTTCAAAAAATATTAGTTTCAGCCTGGGTTCACTCCGAACCCCCACCTTGGGCGAACCTCCCCCTCGACGTACCCCCGGCTTGAGCGGCCGTGGCTTTCCGATAGCGCAGATCGCTCTGCACTGGCCAGTTCTGGGCCACTGGCGGCGGTCAACACTACACAGCGGCACTTGCGTCGCCGCTGGGCCAGCGCGACACGAGCCTCCGTTAGTTAAGCGATACCGCTGGCGTGGCCTGGGCCTCACTGACCGATTCACCCCCCTGGATGGGGACATCCGCCAGTGCCCCCGGTACGAAGTGGAGTGCCCCAAGGCTCATGCAGCACTGAAAAGGCTGTGCTGCTGCTGCAGCCAGAATTTGTCAATCTCTACGGGCCCAGGCCAGACGTTTCGCGGGCTGGCCTGGGGTCTGCTGGGCCGGCCCAGGGTCTGCCGGAATCGCTCGCGTCAGCCTATCCCGCCCAGGAGGGCCCCAAAACGAGCCCAGATGGTTCGCTCCAAGAGGCCTCAAAACGGTCAAGAAGGGCCCCAAGTCGCCCCAAGATCGCTCGAGGACGCGCAAGATGGGCCGAAGACGGGCCACGAAGCCTCTAAGACGGCCACAGAGATCTCGAAAGGCCTCCCAAGAGGGCCCCAAGAGGCAAACATCACAGATGTTCCTCAGGTTTTCGAAAGATTGTGGCGTTCTCGCCTATTCGGCCTTCCGACGCTCCAAGGCGCCCTAAGAAGCCCCCAAGACCACCGCAAAACGGCCCAAGAGGGCTCCAAGAGGGCCGCAAGACGGCCTAAGAGCGCTCCAAAACAGCCCAAATGGCGCCCAATACGGCCCAAGAGGGCCCCAAGACGGCCCCAAAAGGGGCCCAAGAGAGGGAACACGAACCGAAAATCCGAGCCTTCCGCCCCGAGAGGCCCCCAGGAGGCCCCAAGAGGCGCCCAAGAGGCCCCAAGAGGCCCTCAAGTGACCCCAATAGGCCCCAAGAGACCCAAAAGAGGCCCCAAGAGGCCCGAAGACGGCTCCCAGGAGGCCTCAAAACTGCCTCCAAGAGGCCCCCCAAGAGGCCCTCCACGAGATCCAAACAAACATCCACTAGACTTCGTACCCAAAACCAGGCACGGTGCCGGGATGGGCCGAAGGCCATCAGTAGGCTGTGTCCCTTCGCGTTTCGAGGGGCATCTCCCCAGCTGGGGTGGGATGGCGGGGATCGGGATGGGGATGGAGATGGCGATAGGGTTGGGCTGGGCATGTCCTCCTACAGGCGGATTTCTGGATGAAAAAATACTCAAAACAGTCCAGCGAGCACCGAAAAATGTCACCAGACTGTTTTGTACTATTCTGGAGTACTCCTCCTGTAGAGGGACATGCCGTACTTAACGATAGGGATCAGCTACAGTCGGACTTCATTGGACAGGACAAGCGAGAGGACAAAAGACCCTTCCGAGGGTCACATTGCCATAGGAATGCAGGAGGCACGGGTCGCGAGACACAGGACACAAAGGTACCCTTGATTTGGCAAGGTCGACCTACTAATCCGGGCCGACTGTAAACGATACGGCTGCGCCCGGTCCTGGCCCGACAGCGCCTTGATGACGCCCCAGTGGCAGAAGACGAGGGCCACAGTGCCGGCCGGAGTGGAGGACGAGACGAAGTCCCGCAGCGCGGATACGTTCTGTGCCGTCTCGGCCTCTGCCGCCCGCGGGAGAGGCGAAGGGAAGGAGGAGGAGGGAGGAGGAGGAGGAGGGGAGGAGGGAGGAGGAGGAGGAGGAGGAGGAGGAGGGAGGGAGGAGGGAGGGAGGGGAGGGAGGGAGGGAGGGAGGGAGGGAGGGAGGAGGAGAGAGGAGGAGGGAAAGGAGGAGGAGGAGGGAGGAGGAGGAGAGTGAGGGAGGAGGAGGAGAGTGAGGGAGGAGGAGGAGGAGGAGGAGGAGGAGGAGCAGGAGGAGGGAGGAGGGAGGAGCAGGCGGAGGAGGAAGGGAAAGAGTCAAAACAGATGCAACAAAGAGACTATGTAGTACTGGAGCCTTGTGGGGAACGACCGCTGGGCAGGGGACTGAATTAGTCTCCGCCAGGCTTTAAAAAGCAGCTTGCTGGCAGCCACTGCTGTTGCTGTCAGACTCTCAACCGAAAGCCACGAACGAAGAATGAGGAGGAGGAGGAGGAGGAGGAGGAGGAGGAGGAGCAGGACGACGACGACGAGGAAAATGTGGAGAAAAGAGATGAGGAAAAGGATGAGAAAGGAAACACAAAAGAAAGCAGAAGGAGGAGCAGCAACAGCAAGTAGAGGGTGAGTAGAAGGGGGGGGACGGGAGACGGGAGACGGAGGAGGGAGAAGGAAGGGGGGGGGAGAGGGGGAGGAGGCGGCGGAGGAGGGGGAGGAGAAAGGGGAGGGGGAGGAAGCTACGGAAGCTGTGCTAACGCGACAACAGAAGTCGCTCCCAGAAGGGTGCACCCAGGCGAATAACCGCGACGGAACGGAACAAGGACATGTCGCCTGGCCCACCCGCGGCCACCTTCCTTGAGGTGGTGTGTGGCTCCGGTGGTACTGCGGGGCAGACGAAGTCTTAGGTCGGGCGTGTCCCCCTACGGGCTGATTTCGGACGAAACATCAGAGACACACCAAAAATATTCAAAAATACTCAAACCATGCCCCAAACGAAAAACATTCAAAGAATACTCAAATAGATTCCAAAAAGACTCAAAAATATCCAAAAATCATCAAACAAATTCATGGCCGCGCCGGGCTTGACCGAAGTCCCGCCTCCGGACACGACGCGGGCCCCGATGCCGCGGGCCCCGCCTCGCCGACCCGGAGACGCTGCGGCCCAGGTCTGCAGACCGACGGGGGGCGACCAGAGGTGCCACGCCCGAAGCGAGAGCCGGTGGCGAGAGGGCTGGCAAATCCGTGGCTGCTAAAACGGTCTTCCCGGAAGGAAGAAACGAAGGATTGCAAAACGAAGGATTGCAAAACGAAGGATTGCAAAACGAAGGATTGCAAAACGAATGATTTGTGTTGCAATCCTTCGATTCCCGGAATAAAGCTCAGCGCACTAAACAATAAACAGGCTGCTTCCCTGAAGAAAAAACAGCTTCCCAGAGCTCCGCTTTAGCGGCCACGGGTTTGCCAGCCTTCGCCCGGCTTCTGACCCTCCACCACGGCCAGAAAAGAGCCGCCTTCTTGACTCCTCCGAGAAGGCCCAACCCAACTGAACAGCACGCCCTTCGCATTACTAGGTGGCGCTGGTACCAGGATGCGACACCATGCCCCTGCGAAGGGGGAGGGGGGAGGAAGGGGGAAGAGGAGAAGGGGGAGGAGGGAGGAGGAGGAGGAGAAGGAGGAGGAGGAGGCGGAGAAGGAGGAGGAGGAAGAAGAAGAAGAAGAGGAGAAGAGCGGCGTCACACACACACACACACACTTTTGCGTCGGCGGCTAGGCAGAGTGACTGTGCTGGCGGAAGGGTGAATGTTGGACGAACAACTGCGAATTAGGCCGCGATGCACGAGGGGAGGAGGGGAGGCGCCCGGCCTCACACACACACACACACACTCCCCTCCTCTCCCCCATCTGGCGGCAGTGACGATTCGCGCCAAGAGTTTAGCAAGGCACGAGGGTGCAAACCCGACTTGTCTGGCTGCTGCTGCAGAGGAGCCCTGTGCTCAGGGTGGGCTGCAGCACCTCTCGACGATGTGCTCTTCAGCTCCGATGAACTCTGAGGCGCCCTCGGGCCAGCTCACCCGATGTCAGTTTTCCGCTCGCACGGGTGCTTCGCTCTCTCCAGTCCCCCCCCCCTTCGGTCACACCAGGCCCCCATCTCCTCGTTTTCTCCCTCACAGATCAAAGGGAGGTGAAAGCGGAGCTGCCACATCAACTCCCTCACCACCCGCACCTGGAAACTTCTGCCATCGCCTCCCAGCCTCTGGTGAAAGCGCGACTGTCCACTCCTCACGCCTGACCCTGGCGAGTGAAGAGCACCCGTGCCCCCGGTTCGGCCGTCTGGGCCTGGCTATTCACCAGGACATCGGTTCCTTCGCCCCAGCGTAGGCTGCTCCAGCGGAAGCAACTTCACTGCTTGGGCAAAGGAAGCAGGGGAGCAGGGGGACTCAGGGAACCCGCTACAGGCGAGTGGGCGCCTAAACCCATGAAGATGCTCCCAAAGTGTGCTCATCCAGACTTAGGAGTGTCTAAACCCTCGATGGGCCGTTCGGGCTCGACGGGCTGAATGCGTCCATCAGCACCTGGCGGCCACGACTTATCGCCCGATGACACTTGTGCAAAAAGAAAGCAGGGAGAGGAAAATGAGCAGCCAAAGGAGGGCACCCTCGCTCCTCCCCCAGCATCTCCCAACCTCCACACTATCAGACTCCCATGAACCATCATCGGTCTGTGATTTCACAGTACCATTAACATCATCACGACCATTTCCATCACCATCCTCATCATCATCATCATCATCATCATCATCATCAGCAGCAGCAGCATCAGCAGCAGCATCAGCAGCAGCATCATCATCACCATCAACAACAACAGCATCAACATCATCATCATCATCATCACCACCACCACCACCACCACCATCACCATCATCAATCCCATCATCAATCCCATCATATTCATCATCATCATCATCAGCAGCAACACCATCAGCAGCATCATTGCCGCCATCATCAACACAGTCGTCATAACCACCACCGCCAGCATCATCATAATCATCAGCATCATCAGCATCGTCATCGTCAGCGTTACCATCATCATCAGCATCAGCATCACCAACGTCACCCTCAGAATCGTCACCCTACTCAGCAGCAGCAGCATCTTCATCAACAACATGAGCATCATCAACATAGCCAACATCATCATCAGCAGCATTGTCACAATCACCATCACCATCTTCATCAGCAGCAGCATCAATGTCACCACCCCAACCACCACCCCCACCCCCGGGCGCTCCCTCCTCTATCTCTCTCCCTCTCTCTCTCCCTTTCTCTCTCTCTCTCTCTCTCTATCTCTCTCTCTCTCTCTCTTTCTCTTGTCTGTTTGTATTGCGTCTCTCTCTCTCTCTCTGGCTCTCTCTATCTCTCTCATTCTCTCTCTGGCTCTCTATTTCTCTCTCTCTCTCTCTCTCGCTCGCTCTCTCTCTCTCTCTCTCGTTCTTTCTCTCTCTCTCTTTCTCTCTCTCTCTCTCTCTCTCTCCGGAGCGAACGTCGGTCCTGACTATCGTCAGGCAGCGAGCGATCAGTGGTACACCCTGCGAAATGCTTAAAAAATCATGGGTTAAGAAACTCAGAGTCTCAGAATTTGAATAAAAACCCAGAACTTCTATCAAAATCTTGGGATTCACATTGAAACATTAAGAATAATCGAGCCTCTGGCCGAAAACTTGGGTTTTCTTAAGCATCGCCTGGAGTGTAGGAGCGTCCAGCCGAACGCCAGATGCACTACGTCGGCGAGAGAAAGTTAGCTCGCCCGCCTCCGAACGGTGCGGGTGGCACAGAAAGAATGACTCCCACTCTGGATCGAGTCTGGGTCGCGGGGGGTCTTTAACGAGGCCCGCCGGCACCAAAAGCTTTAAAGTAAGTCTTGAGAGGTTCCAGATGGCGAGCAGCGCCTCGTCAAACATTGACCATCTATATAAAGATATACAGAGAGAGAGAGGGAGAGAGAGAGAGAGAGAGAGAAAAAAAAAAAAAAAAAAAAAAAAAAAAAAAAAAAAAAAAAAAAAAAAAAAAAAAAAAAAAACGAGAGAGAAAGAGAGAGCGATTGGAAAACAAAAAAGCAAGCAAACAAGCAACGAAAACAAACAAAACCAAAAAAAGAAACACGATCGGCGCCTACGAGGCCGCGATCACTGGTAAAAGCCACAGGATCCGCGCCTCGGACGCTCCCAGGAGCTCCCCAGCGCTCCCACACGCTCCAGGAGCGCCCAAGCGCCCGCAAGCGGCCTCAGTCGTTCCGCAGGCGGTCCCATGCACTCCCAGGCGCTCCCAGACGTTTCCAGACGCCCCCTGGCGCTCACAAACGTTCCAGGAACGCCCAACAGGCTCCCAGGCAGCGCCAGGCGCTCCCCAGGGGGCTCCAGGCGCTTCCAGGCGTTCCCAGACGTCTGAAATGTCCCTGGGCCCTTCCAGTCGCTCCAAGAGCGCCCGAACGTTCCTCGGCGGGGCGGCGCCCGGCGCTCCTCAGGCGGCACAAGGCGCTCGCAGGCGCCCCCAGGAGCTCACAGGCGCTGCCAGACGCTCCCGGACCGCCCACGCACTCCCAGGCAGCCCCCGGCACTCCCCGGGCGGCCCCAGGCGCTCCCAGACGCTTCCACACGTTCGCAAGCGCTCCCAAACGCCCTCAAACGCTTTAGAAGCGCCCCCAGACGTCCCGAAACGCCCCAGTTCCATTTTTTTGTTTGCCGACTCCCACAACCTCCCCCCGCGCGCGGCGGTCGCGTAGCGATACGGCCGCATATGCGGCGTGTTTGCAGCGCATCCGCAGAGAACATCCGCGCGCACGCGCGCGCGTCCAGTCGCGCACCCAAACGCCGTCACTTTCGCGGGTCGAAACCACGACGCCAAAAGATCATTCCACCGATTTCGCGCGAAGAAGCTGCATGGCGCCGCGCGACGACCCCCGCGCGTGAACCTGCGTTCTGGGAGCATCGCCGACGCGGCGCGCGGGTCCTCTCCTGCGCGCGCGAGCGCTACCCGGTCGCGCGAAGAAGCTGCGTAGGGGGCCGCGCGCCGACGCCCCACGCGAAAGTCGTGCGCCGAGGCCGCTGGCGACGCGACGCGCGAGCCCTCGTCCGAGGAGTCTGCGTCCCGAGGTTGTCGCCGCCGATGCCGCGCGCGGGTCGTTCCCCGCGCGCGCGAGCGCCAAACAGTCGCGCGAGGGGGGCCGCTTGGCGCCGCGCGCCGCAGGCGCCGCCGAGGCGACGCGCGAGTCCGCGCCCGAGGAATCCTCACGCGGCCTGAGAGTTCCGGAGAAAGCCGTTCCATTTGTCATGCGCACCCCTCCCCAGCGCGGTGGCCGCGCTGCGATACGCCCGCGTGTGGGGCGTCGTTCGACGTTCGCCGCTCGTCGTCTGTAATTCGTCGTCGTCCGCCTCTTCGTCGACAGTGGTCATCCTGGTCACCGTTCGTTGTTCGCCGTTCGTCGTTCGTCGCTCGTCGTCGTTCGTCGGTCGTCGTTCGGCGTTCGTCGTTCGACGTCCGTTTGATGATCGTGCGTCGTTGGTCGTTCGCTGCCATCGCCGTTCGCCTAAAGTCGCGCAGCGATATATCCGCGGGGAAGCGCGACGCATGTCATCTTCCCCCTGGTAAAAGGGCGGCGCGGGGGCGGAGGCGCGGGGGGAGCTAGCTCACTCTCGGGCGCAGCCGAGGCAGGGTGGAGGCGGGCTGGGAGACGAGCATCGCGAGCGCGCGTCAACGCATCCCACCCCGAACAATCCGGTTGGGGGGGTGGGATGCGTGCGCGCGTTCCTCTTCAACTCTCTCTCTCTCTCTATCGCTCTCTCTCTCTCTCTCTTTTTTCTCTCTCTCTCTCTCTCTCTCTCTCTCTATGTCTCTCTCTCTCTCTCTCTCTATATATATATATCTCTTTCTCTCTCTCTCTCTCTTGCTCTCTCTCTCTCTCTCTCTACTTCTCCCTTTCTCTCTCTCTCTCTCTCTACTTTACTCGTCTTCTCGTTCTCTCTTCCGTCCCTCCAGACTCCCCTCACAACTGATGCGGCTCCATGAAAGCCCATAGCACCTGTCTCGTGTCCTCCTCCTCCTCCTCATCATCATCATCCTCCTCCCCCTCCTCCCCCATCCTCTTCATCTAGTACTGTTGATACTCAACCTCAATCTCCGATCCCTTCCCATGCGCCTCCACATGTTCATCATAATCATTATCCAACTCCTCTGCACGTCCTCGTCAATATCACAATCGTTCTCATCGCCGTCGGCACCGCCGTCATCGCTCCATCATCACATCGTAACCGCATTCGGCACCACCACCCTCATCATCAGCATCAGCATCAGCAACAACAGCCGCAGCAGCAGCATCAGCATCGTCAGCCGCAACAGCATCAGCATCATGATCAACAACATCATCAGCATCACCATCATCATCATCAGCAGCATCAGTCTCAACATCATCATCAACGACAGCATCATCAACAACAGCATCCACAACATCATATTCATCATCATCATCATCATCCGCATCATCATCATCATCATCATCATCATCATCATCATCATCATCATCATCATCATCATCATCATCATCATCATCATCATCATCATCATCATCATCGGCAGCACCATCATCAGCATACTCAGCATCAACATCATCAGCATCATCCGCATCATCAACAGCATGATCATCATTATCACCATCAACATCACCACCACCACCACAACTCCCACCACCAGCATTCACCATCACAATCACGATCACCATCCTCGCCACCACCATGCCCCGTTGGCACCCGATTCGAACTCCTCCCGCCTCTCCTCATCACCCCCCTACCTCCTCATGCTCCTCCTCCACCTCCTCCTCCTCCTCCCTTTTCCTCCTCCACCCCTTCCTGCATCCTCCTCATCCTCCCCATCCTCCACCTCCTCCTCCTCCTCCTCTTCCTCCTCCTCCTCCTCTCTTCTCCTCCTCCTCCTCCCCCTCAACCTCCGCCTCCTCTTCCTCCTCCCAACCGTCCTCCTCCCCTCAATCCTGTTCATCCCCCTCCTCCCGCTCCCCTCAAAATCATTATCCTCCTCCTCCTCCTCCTCCTCCTCCTCCTCCTCCTCCTCCTCCTCCTCCTCCTCCTCCTCCTGCTCCTCTTCGTCATCGTCGTCGTCGACGACGACGACCGCAATGGATGGAACAGCGGCGCCTCCGATGTCCGCACGGGCCGCCTGGGCTTGGCTTCGAATCGGGCCTTAACGGCCCACTCGCGGCAGAGGCTGAAATCCACACCGCGACCGCCCACCTCGGGACGACAGGAAGCGGGAGGGGGGGAGATAGGAGTGGAGGAAGAGGACGAGGAAGAGGAGGAGGAGGAGGAGGAGGAGGAGGAAGTGGAAGAGGAGGAGGAGGACGACGAGCAGCAGGAGGAGCAGACGGAGGAGGAGGAGGAGGAGCAGCAGCAGCAGGAGCAGAAACAGCAGAGGGAGGAAGGAGATAGGAATGGAGGATAAGGGGGGAGCAAGCTAAGAGAGTTCGCGCCAAATCTGATAGTTGACCCCTCCCACCCATCCGTTCACATTGCGGCGACGTGTTCTCTAGATCCGAGGACGCGCGTCGTAGCGGACCTTGAGCTCAAACAAATAACGCACCGTGCTGTGCGCAATCGGAAAAGAGAAATTGCGAACGCACGAGGGGAGGAGGGGGAGGAGGAGGAGGAGGAGGAGGAGGAGGAGGAGGAGGAGGAAGAGGAGGAGGAGGAGGAGGAGGGGGAGGAAGCGGATGAGCAGGAGGATGAGTATGAGGACAAGGAGGAGGAGGAGGAGGAGGAGGAGGAGGAGGAGGAGGAGGAGGAGGAACGAGGAGGAGGAGGAGGAGGAGGACGAACAGCAGCAGCGGGAATTGGAATGGAAAGAGCGGGGGGAGCAGGAACACCAGGGAAGGCGGAGAAGGGGAAAGGAAGGGGGCGACAACAATGAGAATGACTCCGATCCAGAAAATGGCCCGCGCTGGGTCGAGCGCGCCGATCCTAAAACGAGGCGAACTCTGCAGCGGGAGCATCCTCTTGAAAGACCGAAGGCAGTCGGTGTAAATTACGCTCCCGAGGTACCCCCACACACACACACTTATAACATGTCTGAAGTAACGACAGCTACAATGGAACATGCGAGAATGATGCTGGTGGCCGTAGCCCCGCCGATACCGTCGGCGACGCCGCGCCGACACCGAAGAAGGGCCCAGCAAGTACCTCACCAAGCACTGCCTCCTCGTGAGCGTTTTTCTATCGACGTTTCGACATTGGGCGGGGGGGGGGGCTGGCTCCAGACCTCTGCATAATGGCGCCCCGTTGGGACTGCGCGGCCTGCAGGGGAAACCCCACCTGCCTGAAACAGGCGCCAAAAACAGCCAAGATCTACTCCATGGGAGGGGGGGAGGGGGGTGCGAGGGCCGGCGCCGCTCGGCAAAACAATGGATAAAAAGCGATCACCTTGCATCGCCGCCGCCCCGTTTACGCGGCCTCTGTTCGCATTTGGTGAGTTGCGTCTCGGGCCACCACTTCATCAGCTGTTGGTGGTAAGCATGGAACGCACTTTGTACCAAGATGTTCTCATGCCTGACGACGTATCCGCGCAAACCATCGAGGTTCACCTCGGCGCCCATCTCTAGCATTGATTTCTTGAGTTGCTCGCACGGCGGTGGCAGCGTGGACATGGGTAATTTGGGCGCCATGAGGGGGACCGTACCTTTGACGGAGAGTCCCTGGCGGTCGCCCGCGTTCACGTATCCAGCTGTCTGAGCCAGCATGAGCCAGGGCGGCTACAGTTTTTGATGGTGATGATGATAGCGCCCCCCCCGCTTGCGTGCCACCGTGGCGTCAAGACAATGCCACGCGCGAAGGGCCCTGGGACACCGCACCCGTTGCGCACACCCTATGGTGTCGAGAAAGTACCACGCCTGCTATGCCCTGCAGGACCGGCGTGCACAGCGGCCGCGCTCAGACCACCCCCTTGCGCACCCCCTATGGTGTCGAGAAAGTGCCACGCCTGCTATGCCTTGCACGGCCGGCGTGCACAGCGGCCGCGCGCAGAGACCACAACCTGCGTACCCCCTATGGTGTCGAGAAAGTGCCACGCCTGCTGTGCATGGACGACTGGGTCTGGACGTGGCGCATACGTTTTGGGTGTGGGATGCAGTGAGCACGCCAGGCATGCACTGGCGTTGTTAGTTTGTGTCTGTGCGCTCGTGTGTCTGCATGCGTGTCTTGTGTCTTGTGTGCCTTGTGCATGTGTATGATGTGTGTGTGTGTGTGCGGTTGTAGGTGGACGCATGTCTCAAAGTGGGTGTATGATACAGTCAACACGTCAGGCGCGCACTGGCGTCCATGGTGTGTCTGCGAGTGTGCGGATGCGTGCGGCTGTATGTAGACGCGTGTACGCGCCGTGCATGCGTTCCGCGTGTGTGAGGGGAAGAAGAGGAGGGGGAGAGGAGAGGAGGGAGGTGAGGAAGACGCGGGTGCGACGCGGGAGGGAAAAAAACCTGACCCCACGAAACATGTGGGGAAAATCAGTGGGGAAGTCAAAGTTTGAAAATCCGGTGAAAAAGCAATACGCGGAGAGGGCTGAATATCTTCTGGACGGAGTCAGGGGAGAGAGGAGAGTAGTATTCAGACTGTGTAATTGTGTAAGAGTGGGAGGAGCGGGAGTAATTAGGAAGAGGAGGGGGGAGGACGGAGGCGAGGAAGGAGGTGGGGAGGTGGGGGAAGGTGGTGGAAAGGGAGGCAGAGACTGAAGTCCATTGCGCGGCCTCCCACCTCTGCAATCTTGCCTGGTAACACCTCTGATGCCAGCAAGTTCTCGGCTATGTCCGGCTCGAAGAAGCGCTCCGCCGCGAACGGGTGCGCAACCACACGGCACTGCTCCGTCAGCGTCACGCCAGCTGCCTGAAGTGCTAGCAAGGCCGTCTGCAAGGCTCGCGAGAGAGGCGACAATACGACCAAACCGATGTCGGATGGGGCCACACCGCCCTCTCCAAAAAGCTCCGCACCGACACGGCGCGCATCTTCCTCGCCGCGCGGAGTCAGCCTGACATCGACCAGAGAGGGATCTGCGAATTTCCTGTACAGGTACTCGTAGACATTGGACTCCTTGGCGACGTTGGCAACGGATTGGCCATGCCGCACCAGCACCGCCGGCGCCAGCGGTCCAGGAGTTGGCTCGACCACGTTCTTCGTTGATGCAGCCGCAACCTTTGCATGACTCGAACCCGTTCTGGAGTGCAATAGCTCGGTCTCCTTCAGACCCTCATCCTTAATTGCCTTGCTTATCACCTTCAAGACATCTGGCCGCGCAACAGCCATCCAGTCAATCAACGCGCTCAGTGTCTCCGCTGGCAAATTCAAGAGAAGCTTGACCAAGCGCAATGTCAAGGTGAGCTGAGCCTGCCCGAATATTCCCTGCAGTGCATCCAGTGTAGGTGTGAATGCCACGTTGAGGTCGTGCTCTACAGTTGGATTGGAAAGAAGTAGATCGGGAGTGGCGGCAATGTAGCAGAAGGAGATGATGGCGTCCTTGGCGACACCATAGTTTTCCAGCGTGTGGATGGCCACCTGGGCATGAGTGCCATACATGATCGCGTCGTCAATGACAAGGCAATACTTCCCTTCCACTTCAGACGCATCGGAATCGTCCAAGTAGAACTGGTTGGCTAGCTGTGCCTTCCGACTCTTCATGTCCATAGTAGCAAAATCACCGTTTGTAATACTACGTCGCTTCATTTGGAAGATCCTCACTGGCTTCCCGCCTCCCATCGAGCAGAGCTCCTTGTGGACCTCGATGGCCATGAAAGCTCCCGCTGTTGGCACCATCCTGTAAGCTGGAGCGATGATGCACACATCCTGGGGGGCTGTTGCCAGCCAAAGCCCCACTTGAGGATGGTTTGCCACTGTCATGGCAAGCGCGCGGGATGCCTGCATCAGCTTCTCTGAGTCGCCGTGCTTCAGCCGCGCGAAGTCCAAGCAGGCCTCGGAAGTGCGGAAACTCTCCCACGACGATGTGGATAAGTTCTCCTGGGGAAACCAAAAGGTACCGATACCGCTACTTCCCGTACCTCTCCCAGGGTGCGTTCTGACAAGGATTTCCACGTAAATCCAGCGGTAGCGACGAGGGCCTCCCAGGAGGCCCAAAAAAGCGAAAACGAGGGAAAGGTAGCGGCATGGGAACCTCTTCCTCCCCTGATCTCCACAGACGTTATGCTCAGCTGCGACCTCCGAACAAGCTCGACGCTGCGTCTCCTCACCTCGACGGCCTCTGCCGGGAGGCTGGCCGAGTCGGGGCTCGACGGGCTCGACGGTTCGACCTGAGTCAGAAGGGGATCTCCGTGACGCTGGCTAATAGTCGCCATCTCCAGCCCCACCTACGCCACGAAAATATACATACTGACACCCTCCGACGAACTTTGCATGTACCTTGGGAGGGCAGCGGTGTATAAAGTTGCTGGCTCCCAAGTGGTGGTTTATAGACCGCCACCATCCATTGAGGCCCAGGAGCAATCCATTGGAGGGTGTCTGTGTATATGTTTTGTGGCGGACCACCTTCGTGGGCAGTAAACGTATCCGTATCCGCGGCCTCGCTGGACTGGAGCCCCAGGCCGAAATCCCATGGACACAGGGCGGCTTTGCGTGGATGCCCCGCGCGGAGTGCATCAATGGGATCGCGTATCCATGGGATCGCGCCCCTGCACCCAGACCGCGAGGGCGCGGATATGGACGCGCTCGTCGCCCGCGACGTCTCCCAACACCTGGCGAGCTGGAGCGGGAGCGCCCTCCTTCTCGAGGACGAAGGTCGTCAGCAGCTCCGAGATCAGTAGCAGCCCGAGCGCCAGCAGCGCGAAGCCGTGCCACTGCCCGTGCACGCTCAGCCGGCCCACCACCGGCCCCAGGGAGCGCCCCATCCGTCGACCCCCGCCCGCTCGGGGTGGCAGGGTGCAACGGGGAAAGCAGGAGCGGTTCGATTCGGAGGAGGAGGAGCGGGCATTGAGTCTGCCTGCCTCGGCACGAACCGGTGCGGCCGCGCCAGGATGCACACCAGCGCCGTGCAGGAAGTGGGACAGATCAGGTGTTCAGAGTATCGAGATCGAATCGGATCGGTGCGGCCGAAACCGATATCGAATCAGACTGGTCGATCGGATCGACGTGGACCCTGCAGGGGGTGGGGAAACTAGGTAAAACTAGGATGAGCTTCGCGCTGCCTTCTTTCCGATCGCTCGGTGGTCGAGATCGGTCAAGGGGTCCTTGGAGGAGCCACAGCGGCTTCGGGGCAACATCGCTGATTGAGGTGATCTTCACTTCAAAGGAGGGGGGAAACTGAGGAGGGGATACTTGGGGAGGAACAGAAGGGAGAGCAGCAGCAAGGGGCGTGCAAAAGAAGTGGCTGCTCTCCTCCCCTTGCACCGCCCCCTGTCCTCCCCCCAATCACACCTGCGCGCCCGGGGTTGCGGCAAAAGGGCCCCGCAAACTCGACCAGGGTGCGAAATGCTCCGTGGACGGACGGCAGGTACCGCACAACCCGTGTGCACTGTGACACCTGTCTCTGGCGGGCGGGGAGAGAAGAGGAAGATGGGGCAGGGGAGGGGTACCAAGGAGGATGAGGAGGAGGGCGAGGAATCGTTCACCCCCGCTCGCGGCAACCCCTGCAAGAGGGCAGAAAATCCACCCTGATAATAACCACCCCGACACGCGAGGCCTGTAGCGCACGCGCCCGAGGCAGGAATCGAACAGGGCAGGGCTGTTTGGTAAACGCCCAGGGCCGTTTAGCAAACGCCGGTTGTCCGGTCCGGGTGGTTTTTCCTCCCTTGACTGACACGTCTCAGCGGAAGAGCCCCTCTCGATCGACGGGGGTGGAGAGGGGGCGGGCGGGCAGCCGGGCCGACGCCCGTGCGCGGAAAAGAGCCCGGTCGGCCACGCGCGGGGCGCGGGTGCAGGGCACCGCAGAGGCTGACGGGATCTACAGGATGTTCCTCCTCCTCCTCCTCCTCGTCCTCCTCTTCCTCCTCCTCCTCCTCCTCCTCCTCCTCCTCCTCCTCCTCCTCCTCCTCTTCCTGCTGCTGCTGCTAACGGCTGTAAGAGACGATGTCTGTAGCCATGCAAACCTGTCCTGCCACCTCCCCACGGCTAAAAACACGGCTCTTCCTCCTGCTCCTCCTCCTCCCCCTCCTCCTCCTCCTCCTCCCCTCCTCCTCCTCCTCTTCCTCCTCCTCCTCCTCCTCCTCCTCCTCCTCCTCCTCCTCCATGGATCTTCAGCGATCCTCGGGCAGAGGGCATCACAGGGCCTCAAGACAGTGGGCCAAGAGCATGAGCCGAGGGCCCAAGGCCCCATGGAGATGTCCAGAACGACGAAGAGCACTGCACGGCAGAAACCCCAAGCATGAAAAAAATCAGAAAGGTATCCTCAAAAACTAAGGCCAGCATTAACGGTGGTGCCAGATACAACCATCTAACATCCAGGCCCTCTACGACCACCGTGGCAAGCACGAACAGGCACGGCGTTTCAGCTCCGTTCGGGGGCCAGCGGAATGGCGTTAGCCATTAGGACAAAGCCCTTGGCGAGAATCTGCGCGAGGATGACGTTGGCAGGGTTCAGGAGGCTGTCGGAGGCGTCCTCTTGGGAGGGTCGTTCTCATCATCCTTCTCCTGCTGCTCCTCCTCCTCCTCCTCCTCCTCCTCCTCCTCCTCCTCGTAATCAAAATCCTCATCATCATCATCCTACTCGTCCTCCTCATCACCACCATCACCACCACCGTCATCATTATCAGCACCATCAGCATCATCAGCAGCTGCATCGTCATCATCGTCATCATCATCAGAATCAGCATCAGCAGCAGCATCGTCATCATCGTCATCATCATCAGCATCAGCATCAGCTGCATCATCATCATCACCACCACCACCACCAAAACCATCATCATCATCATCATCATCAGCATCATCATCAGCAGCAGCAGCAGCATCATCATGAGCATCATCATCTTCATCATCATCCTCATCATCATCACCATCATCATCAGCAGCAGCATAATCGTCATCATCGTCATCATCATCAGCATCATCAACATCATCATCACCACCACCACCAAAACAATCATCAACAGCATCATCATAATAATCATCATCATCATCATCATCATCATCATCATCATCATCATCATCGCAATCATCCTCATCACCATATCATCATCAAAATCAGAATCATCATCATCAGCACCACCAGCATCATCATCCTCATCATCATCCTCATCGTCATCATCATCACCACCATCACCATCGCAACCGGCATCCTCACCCTCATCATTAGCACCACCATCATCAGTATCATCAGTATCATCATCAGTATCATCATCATCAACATCATCAGCATCATCATAATCCGCCGACCCCTTGTGGGTCTCTAGGCGTGTGAGATTATCCCCCCCCCCATAATCCCCCCCCAGGGACCCCAAACCGGCAATTTGACCCCCCCCCCCTGGCCCGGCGTGACCCCAACCCGAACGCGTCATGGGGGAGCAGAGGGCTCCAAAACGGGCCTATAAGGCACCAAAACGCTCCCCAGACGGTCCCAGAGGGCCACGAGTCGCCGAAATATCGCTCTTTGACGCCCACGATAGCCTCCAGACGGCCTCCGAAGCTGCCAAGACGCCCCAAAAGGCGCCCAAGATGCGTCCAAAGAGGGCCCCAAGAAACAAAAATTGTCCCATCCCTGGGGAAAAACAGCATGTGTCGCATACTCGCCGGTTTTCACAACGTCCAAGACGGGCAAAGAAACCTTCAATATCGCCCCCGGACGGCCGAAGGGGCCCCAGAGACATGAGCTAAGCACATTTACAGTCCAGGCAGCGACGGGCAGCAGACTCTTCGGAACTCGTGTGGCGCCTTCATGGGCGATGCAGCGGCAGCTGTTTACTTCGCTCGGACCTTCAGGAGGCCGATTCAGTTGTGGCTCGAAGGTCAGGGAGCAGTCTTGGCGTGCTACCCAGCCTCCTCCGCGTCCGAGCTCCGATGATGAATGGCTCTCTCTACCCCTTGCCTCCTCCTCCTCCTCCTCCGCCTCCTCATCCTCCTCCTCCTCCTCCTGCTCCTCCCCATCCCCCTCCCCCTCCCCCTTTTCCTACTCCTCCTCCTCCTCCCCCTCCTCCTCCAGCTCCTCCTCCGCCTCCTCCCCCTCCTCCGCCTCCTCCTCCTCCTCCCCCTCCTCCTCCTCCCTCCTCCTCCTCCTCCTCCTCCTCCTCTCCCCTCCTCCTTCTCCCTCCTCCTCCTCCTCCTCCTCCTCCACCTCCTCCTCCTCCTCCTCCTCCTCCTCCGCCTCCCCCTCCTCCTTCGCCTCCGCCCGCCCCCGGGCGGGCAGCCGGTTGGTGTGGGCGGCACCTCCCGGCGTCCGGGGGAACTGAAACCCGCTTAGTCGCGGCCTGTATGGGGGCTGCGCCACTGCCGAAACCACCCACCCACCCACCCACGGCATTGCCGTGGGTGGGTGGGTGGTTTCGGCAGTGGGGGCACCGAACCCGGTCTTCGGGCCTAAACGGTAATCCCGATTCGGCTACGGCCGATTCGGGTCCCCTCCACTGTCTTGGCCCGGCGACTCCCCGGTCGCGCCAGGGTGTGGAGGGGGGGTCTGGCTTCGGCCAGGCTCATGGGGAGTCCTGCTCTGTCCCACTTGGGCAAGGGGACTGGGGGGAGCAGGCCAGGGCACCCGCCCCGAGACTCGCACCAGGTGCCCCGCCTGGTGGCGAGGGGTGTCCTGTGTCCCCGGCCAGTGCCTGGAGTGCCTGGCGGGTGACAGGGGGGGCCCCTCCCCTCGGGGGGGGGCCAGTCCTGGAGGCGTTGGACGTGTACGTGCACCTCTGAGTCGTCCCCTCCCCTCCTAGGCCGTTTGAGGTTTGGAGCGGCCGAGGTGCACTAGGTCTCTCCCAACACACTGCATATGCCCTGGCAGTGTGGGGTTTTTATGTTTTGATTTCACTACGTGAAGGCGGAAATCCTGGAAATCCTTCGCCTCCGCCTCCTCCTCCTCCTCCTCCTCCTCCTCCTCCTCCGCCTCCTCCTCCTCCTCCTCCTCCTCCGCCTCCTCCTCCTCCTCCTCCTCCTCCTCCTCCTCCTCCTCCTCCTCCTCCTCCTATTTGCTCCTCCTCCTCATCATCAGTCATTCGTCCTCGTCCTCCTGCTTCTCCTCCTCCTCCTCCTGCGTCTCCTCCTCCTCCTCCTCCACCTCCTATTTGGTCCTCCTCCTCATCATCAGTCATTCGTCCTCCTCCTCCTCCTCCTACTCCTCCTCATCCTCCTCCTCCTCCACCTCCTCCTCCTACTCCTCCTCATCCTCCTCCCTTCTTTCTTTGTCTCGAGCTGGTCACGAACCGTGGCTCGCCCCGTGCGCTCGCTCTTGCGCTGGGGAGGGGGCGGGGAAGCGGGGCCAGGGAGGGCGCCGAGGCAGACGGGAGGGCTCCCTTGCGCAAGAAAACCCGAAGATGCCCTACGCATACAGTCGGACTTAATTGAAGAGGACACGCGAGAGGACACCAGACCCTTCCGAGGGATACACTGCCGTAGGAATGCAAAAGGCACGCCTCTTGAAAGACAGGACATAAGGCTACCCTTGACTTAGCAGGGTCGACCTACTAAGCAAGGCCGACTGCACGCTCCGTCACGTGGGATGCGCCCACCGACGTACTCAGCTGATCTCGTAGATGCTTGGCACGGTGCACGTGACAGCGCGGCAACAAAAATGTCTCTGGATTTTTGTGCCTGCTCGGCCGGAAGGGGTTCATAGCGGAGGGGCATCATGAGTACATCTTGCTCCTGAGCTCGGCGCTCACAATACCAGACTGGGAATGCATGCTGCTTCCCCTCATCGAGTTGTGGCCAACCATTTGGCACTGACATGGCAGCATCTTCCAGAGACGTATCATTGCACGTACGATGAGACCGTTCATGAATGTGGTTCCATGAGTCTGAAAGTCAAAATACTGGCAGCGAGCGGTCGGAAACACCTGCCATTCGCCCTTGACGCCGAAAATGCTCGTCATGCAATTAGCGTGGTGAGGTTTGCAGCACATGTCACACGCATCTTCATCCCACGTCCCGTCGTCAGCAATGTCTCCGAACGGCTGGTGGCACAAGGCGCAGATGTCCTCGTCAATACCACTGTCGTCGCTGCCCTCCTCTATGTCGCTGTCTTCCCTCGTGCCAATGCTGTCCACAGCGCTGTCCAACGCGGAATTCAAGCAAACGGACATTTGAAAACAGTGACGAAAACGATCATGGATTTCATCCCTAGCCGCGGCCAGTACCCGTCGAAAATTTGGCTTTGAGTTTGCAGGAATTGCCTGACGCCCAGCAGGAACAACTTACAACACATCGTGCCCCCCCGACACTGATGATAATCCCTGCTGTGGGGGCCAACTGCTGCTGAATCTGCTCGGGGGCGCAATGCCACTGGCCAACGAAAACCTACTGAGGGCCCAACCACATAGACTCTATCCTCATGACCCTGGACTCAGCGAAAAAGCCTGGATGAAACGCGGGTGCGTCAACATTCATTGCCGAAGCCTGCATATTCTTCTGCAACTCGAGGTCCCGGGCGCGGTGAAAGGCCAGACGCTGCAACCGTAGCCTGCGCTTCTGTGGTCTCGAAACTCTCTCCAGCGACTTACGCGTACAATCGGTATCACTTCCGGCAACCCCACACTCACTGGGTCGTGCTATCGGAAGCCGAGGCGACGAACAGGGTGGAACACGGGGGGTGGGGAAGCCAATGGATACTTGAGCCAAAGTTGAGCCACTTGAGCCTCATTATCCTCATCTTCGGCCTCCGCCTTCTCCTCCCCCCGCCTCGCCCTCCCCCTGCCTCTCCCCATCCCTCCACCTTTCGGGGGGCCGACGCGGGCGTCCGCGAACTTCACGCCCGCCACGTCGCTCACGGTGGCGTGCACGGACAGCCCGTCGTAGATCAGCAGCGAGCCTCGGCGGGGGAGGGCGGGGCCGCGGCGATCTTGGAGACCGAGGCGCCCGCGCCGTCGTCGGCCGAGGAGGATGGGAGCGAGCGGAAGGGCGAGGAGGCTCGAGGAGGAGGACGCGGAGGAGGCGACGAGGCTCGGGGAGGAGAATGCTCGAGGAGGAGGATAAGGGAGGAGGCCCGAGGACGAGGAGGAAGAGGAGGAGGAGGACAACGACGAGGCTCGGTGTTGGGGGCGTGTCTCGACCTTTGCGGACCTCTGGAGCCTCGAAGGATCTCCGGATCTCCCGATCGGGGTTCGAAGATGTATGTTTCTTGGGCGTCTCTGGACCTCGGCGTGCCATGGAGACCTCTGGTGACATCGGGAGACCGCCAGGGGACAATCAGGGAGCGCCAATGATCTCCGTCGTCGTCGCCGACACCCCAACTATTCTGGACGTCTCTAAGCTTTTGGAAGGCCTCTCGACGCCTCTAGAGGCTTCCAGGGATCTATGAATGCCTCTGGGGAAACCCAGGCTCCCTCGGATCTCGAGGAAGAGACGGAGGAAGAGATGTTGGAGACCGCCTCCTGCAAGCCCTCCAGGGTAGATGTGTCAAGGATTTGGGCGGCATGGCATGTTCTGTCAGGAAAGATCCAGCAATAACGTACTGTTCGAACTCCTGGCAAAAGAGCATCACTGCACCAGGGGGCGAACCGATGCCAGTGAGGAAGAGGAGGAGAAGGAGATCTCCTCCAGAGCGAAGGGATAAATCCTCCTCGTCCTCTACTACTACTACTACTACTACTACTACTACTGCTACTACTGCTACTACTGCTACTACTGCTACTACGACGACTACTACTACTACTACGACTACTACGACTACTACGACTACTACTACTACTACTACTACTACTACTACTACTACTACTACTACTACTACTACTACTACTACTACTAACTACTACTACTAATACTACTACTACTACTACTACTACTACTACTACTACTACTACTACTACTACTACTACTACTACGACTACTACTACTACTACTACTACTACTACTACTACTACTACGCTACTACTACTACTACTACTACTACTACTAATGCTACCACCTCCACCAACACCACACCACCACCACTATACTACTGCTACTACTAACTACAACACTACTACTACCTACTGATACTACCTACGGCTGCTGCTACTGATATAACTACTATAACTACTAATACACTACTACTACTACTACAATTACTACTGCTACGACTTCCACGACTACTACGACTACTACTTCTACTACGACCTACGACTACCGACGACGACTACTACTACTACTAACTACTAAGGACTACTAAAAACTACTACTACTACTACTACTACTACTACTACTACTACTACTACTACTATTACTACGACTACTACTACTACTACTACTACTACTACTACGACTACTAACTACAACTACTACAACTACTTCTACTACTACTACTACTACTACTACTACTACTACTACTACTACTACTACTACTACTACTACTACTACTCTACTATTACTACTACTACTACTACTACTACTACTACTACTACTACTACTACTACTAC
>CAUYUJ010008502.1:103223-113223 GCA_963575745.1 Prorocentrum cordatum
TCACCATCACCATCACCATCACCACCACCATCACCATCATCAGCATAATCATAATCATCATCATCATCATCATCATCATCATCATCATCATCATCATGATCATGATCATGATCATCATCATCATCATCATCATCATCACCACCATCATCATCATCATCATCATCATCATCACCATCATCACCATCATCACCATCACCATCACCATCACCATCACCATCACCATCACCATCACCATCACCATCGTCAAGACCACCACCATCATCGTCATCACCAGCATCATCAATATCAACATCAACATCATCATCCGCCTATTCCTCCTCCTCCTCATTCCTCCCTCCCCACCCTCATAATCCTCCTCCTCGTCCGCCTCCGAGACGTCCTCCATCCCCCCACCCTTGGGGTACGACGGCCTCCCCAGCCCCTTGTTCCTCTGTGTGCTGCCCCGCTTCCATGATCACCTCTGCTCGCCTGGGCGTCGTTTCTGGTTGGGCTGGCAGGGATACGCGAAGCGTCAAGAGTTGCTTCTTCGGGTCATGTTCACACCGTTACTGGTTCCTCTTGCGGGGACGGGCCCAGGGCGGCCCGAAGTCGGAGATGCCGGCCACGAGGATAGGGCCCAGGCTGGTACGAGGGCCAGCTCGCTCCCCTCCGCCCCCAACCTCCCATCCCCTCGGCTCGCGCGCGAGCGCGCGGAAGGGAAGCGGACGCGGAAGCTCACTGTGACCGGCCAGGGGCCGACCCACCAGGGGCGGAGAGCAGGGGCCGAAAGAGATGTTGTACAGTGGGGGCTCGGCCACCAGAATCCTCCGCAAGAAACCCAGCCCTGAAATCCGCGATTTGCGCAGTGAGAATTCACATTTGTCGATCGAGAATCGTCAAGACCTTATTTGGGGCCCATCGAAATCCAAGAAACCCAGGGCACCCTGGCAAAATCCAGCTGGATTCTTGGCACGCGCCCCCACCGTATATCGTCTGCCCACCAGCTTGTTTGGTGGAACACAAGCATCAACGCCACACCGCCGTTTGGGGGACCGGCCGCGTGCTGCTCGCTCTCTCCCTCGTTCTTGCCCGAGGGCCTGGCGTTCCGTGAACAACAACTGAAGGGGAACTGGAACACACAAATAAATTCACACAAATAAAAAGATCCCCCATATTTTCCCATATTTTCTGGGTTTTTGTCTTCCCCCCCACTTCCCATATTTTCCCATATTTTTGGGGGAATCGAGGATTAATTGTGTCTGTGTGTTTTTTCCCCTCCAGAACAACACCCTGCTGGGCTCCCCTCGGCGGCATCGTAGGTGAGAGGGGGGAGATCGCCATGGAACGGAGAGCCCCTCACCGGGAGATCGGTTTCGGTTTCAAGAGGGATGAACCCTGCTCTGGCTAGGTAGGGAGCCCACAAAGGACGTACGCGCCCAGCTATGTACATGAACACGGCCCCTCGATTCGCGAGACCGGCCGCGTTATACGAACATTTGTGCAATGCGTGCTCTCGAAACCAGCGTGGATTCATGTACATGTACGTCCTTCTTTCGCTCCTGACTAGGGCGCTGCCGGGCCAAAAGACCCCACCCCCATGGGCTGTCCGGTGGTGGCCAGGGGTGTCCCGCGTGTGTTCCGCGGGTGTCCCGCCAGTGTCACGTCGGTGTCCCGTCGAAGTCCCGTAGTGAGATCGGTAGTGAGATCGATTGTAGTATTGATAGTTAAATCGATTGTAAGATCGATGCTGAGATCGATGGTGAGATCGATAGTCAGATCGATAGTGATATCGATCGTGACGTTGATAGTAAGATCGATCGTGAGAGGGACGGTGAGATCGGGTGTGATCCTTCAAGTGAAATCGATATTGAGATCGACATCGAGATCGATCATGAGACCGATAGTGCGATCGATGGTGAGATCGGTTGAGTGAGGCGCTGGTTCCTCCCCCCACCCTCCTCATCACCCGAAAGGTGGTCGCATAGGCATCATTGATATCGCTTTTGGCCCCCCCAAAGGGGGGGAGGGGAGGATGCCGCGGGGGGGGGGGGGGGGACGCGAGGGGCCCCGCTGGCGAGGCAAGCAGGGAGGAGGGAGCGGAGAGGTGCGGGGAGCAGGCGAGCAGATTGCGGTGGAAGGCATACGGAGCACCCCCGGTCCAGACGGAGCACACGCCCACGCGGAGACCGAGCCCTCCGCGTGGACCTGCTCCGTGTGGGCTTCGGCTCCGGCGACGCACGGTGCTTCGCGTGACGCCCAGCCCGCGGGAGGGCGCGGATGTGGCCTCCTCAGCGGCCTCGCCGCACCGCGCCGCGCCGCCGCAGGCCTGTTCCGCGCGCCGGCGGGGAGCACAGCAGAGGGGACCGAAGGAGTGAGACGATGCTGCTGCCGATGGTGATGAGGATGAGGACGATGATGTACGGGAAGGGCCCGACCACAAGAAACCTGCCACGAGACGCCCAGCCCTGAGACCCCAGGACGTCCATCGATTTTCGGTGTGGGAGCGCCACGCTTCCCATCGCAAAACCAGCGAAACCCAAGAAACCCAGGGCAATCAGGGTGTCTCTTGGTTGGGGCCTCCACTGCAACGTTGATTTGGTGATGGTCTGATGCTGCCGCCGATGATGATGACGAGGATGCTCGAGGCTCCAGCGAGGCAGGCGGGGCCGAGGGTGCCGCTGCGATGGTAATTAGGGGTGGTCACGATGATGGCGGCGGGAGGGCAGGGCGCGGAAGGGGTCGAGGAGGATGTGCCCCGAGATGTTCGCTGTGGTTGACTTCTTGTGCTCGAAGGCTCCTGGATGTACTTCGGGGCTTGGGGGGGCGATCGGGGAACCTGTGATGCTCTTCCTGGCCATCGCTCGGACGTCCATTCCCTGTGTTTTTTGTCGGTTCCGTGCGTGTTTTTTTCGCCAAGTGATCGAGGATGCTCCTCGATGGTCCTCGCCGACTGAGAAATGCACACGTCCGAGCGATGCCAAGCTTCTGGAGGAACAGACGCTCAGCTGAAGAGGACGATATCCTCTGGTGGTCCCCGCCAACAGGAATGACCGTGGGGAGGGCCCCAGGGCTCGACGACATCACCGGGGGCGATGTAGAACGATGGGTATGGGCTGAGCCTACGGTCGGGGCGTTGACCTAAGGAACTCCAAAGAAGGAACGAGGTCCCCTTCTCTCGTAAGGTAAACTTCGATTCCCCACGGGCAACCTCGGGAACACCCAAGGCAAACTGTGAAGCAATCGAGGAACACCGAGCCCCTCCCCAGCGAAAAGGTTTCCTTCTTCAGCGCCCCGACTGTAAGATCGAATTATGGAATTTCATCGGGTTTCTCTGTATGTCGATCTCGACTTATCGTATGTCCCTTTGAGTTTCCTGTGGGCGCCGCAGCCCAGTAGTTTCTCTGGAGTGACCATCATGGGTAGCTATTATGATCTGCCCGTCCCTATTAGTATTCCACTTGTCACGGTTCTCTCAGATCCTGACGACTTGCATGCGCGTTTCGTTGTCATGCATGAGTTCATGTTGGTGGATGTATGATGAATCGCTGTATGTACCACCTTTCCATTGTATTTGAATACATCGTATGTTGCTACCCCTTTGTTGCAAGATGAGTTGCCATGATTTCGCCGCATTGGTTTCCAAACACAAGAGGCATTGTTGGCAGGGCGTAATTGAGATGGCTGTGCATGATGCTGCACGTATCGTTTATGTGGCATGCGTTGGTACGTGCTGTCCCGCAATTAGTCTGCATGCGTTCAATGCGTAATACTTTCATGTCTGCCATGACTTGCATGTATTGTTATACGGGTATCCCGTATTCGTGCACACTATCTCTGATGGTAGGAGAGGAGCCCCATATATGTTCTGTATAGTGTTAGCCAGCGTGGACCCGAAGCTGTATTGCCTTGCAGTCTATGCGGTGCAATCTACGCGGTGCAATCAATGTGGTGCATTCTATGTGGTGCAAAGCAATGCGTAGCAACGCAACGCGGCGCAGGTGGAATGCAAAACAATGAAACGCAATGCACAGCGATACAAAGCAATGCACAGCGATGCGCAGCAAGGTGAAGTAATGCGAAGCAATGCAAGGCTTGTGATGCAAAGCAATGCACAACAATGCAAAACAATGCAAAGCAATGCAAACCAATGCAATGCAACGCGATGCAAAACGCAAACAACCTTAGAAACGAAGTCTAGGTACAAGCACTGTTTGAAATCATTAACGTGATGCGCCCTTCGCGCACGCTTATACCGCAGGGGAGGGGCCACGCCCGAATGATCGGTGACGGCTTATTTCAAAATAAGCACGTTGGTTGATGAGATAACGATGATGCCATCTTGTTCCAGCACCTCCAGCAGCGTGACGGCAGCTGGGATAGCCTCAGTGTGCAGCGAGGTCGTCGATGACCGCTGTCGTCAGTTGGAGAATGAGCCCCTATTAGTTCCATATGCTGTGAAAGTGGCTAGCACTCTGTCACGAAAGGCTCGTTAGCACTGAGGAGATGCGGGGACAATAGAACATACTGCAGCACGCATATGTGTTCATCACTACAGGATCTGCGCGCTGGCAGTATAGCCCGGCTGAGCCACCTCCCAAAACACTTCAGTCAAATTGCGTGTGCCAGCATGTGCCGCGCGGCTTCCGCAGAGGTCATGTTGACAAGTGCACACACAGCGCCAGGTGGCCGAGCCGGAAGATCCTCGCCGTTTCCAACCTCTCCGATGAAGGTGTGGACGTGCAGCCAGTGCACGGAGATGGCACCGGGGAGGTGCACGCACTGCATCTCTGCCTCGACTCTCCCTGCGCCACCGACGCCGGCCTCCACGAAGACGCGCCGCCCGGCGTCCAGGAGCGCAGTGAGCAGGCCCTCTGCCTCTCCTCCCGGGCACTCTTCCACCATCGACACAATGGTCTCGTGGTAGGCAACGGGTATTGTCAACAGGTCCTGGTGGTCTTTCATCCGCCACCGTGCTCTGTGCACGCTGAGGCGTGGAGGAATACCAGGGGCTGTCTGGTGTGCGAGGCGGGGATTTAGCCATATCCACCGCCTGAGAACCGACGTCCCCATGCCCCCGCGGGCGGCGGATGTGGATATATATATATATATATACATATATATATATCCACATACATACATATAGATACATATACACATATATATATATATATAAAAATATGTACATATTATCGGCCCCAGGGGGCCCGAATGTCCAGACCCACCGCCTGCCGAGGCTCCGAAAACTCGTCCTCCAGGAGGGGGAGGAGGAGGAGGAGGAGGAGGAGGAGGAGGAGGAGGAGGAGGAGGAGGAGGAGGAGGAGGACGGGGTGGAGGAGGAGGAGGAGGACGAGGAAGAGAAGGAGGAGGAGGAGGAGGAGGGGGAGGAGGAGATCAGCCCGATCAGCGGGCGCTGCTGCGCCTTCCCGCCTCGGATGGTGGGGCTTCCGTCTTCTCGTCAGGCTACTCCCGGCCCTGGGCGTCGTGATCTCTGTATGTGCCGCCCCGCTCTCCCGAGGCCATGCCCCCTCGAGAGAGACAACGGATCAGCGCTCCCGAGGCCACGACCTCCCGTCAAAAAAACGACGGATCCGCGCGGCGAGCTTCCAGGACGGCCCATGTAGGCAACCCAGGACACCAAGAGGGCCCAGGAATGGACCAAGGGGGCCCTCGGGCGGCCCCAGGTGGCCTCCAGGTGGCCCGAGATGCCTCTAAGAGGGCCCCAAACGGCCACAAGAGGACCTCCTACAGGGTCAGAAGAAGCCGATGCCATTGATTTACCCATGTTGTTTGAATGATTCCCTCATTCTCGTCTTTTCGGGCTTCCATCAGCTCAAGGCGGCCCCAGATGCCTCCAGGATGGCCCCGAGACGGCCCACACGGCCCTCAAGAGGCCCCCAACCATCGTCCAAGAGGCCCCACGATGGCCCAAGAGGCATCCAAGACGGTCCCAAGACGGCCAAAGAAGGCGTCCCTTGGGACCCAAGGCGACCTTAGACGGCCTTTCGAGACGGCCCCACGATGGCACCCAGACATCCACCGTACGGCCCAAGAGAGCTCCCAAACGGCCCAAGAGAGCTCCAAGACAGCGTAAGAGGGCCCCCCAAAAGCCCAAGAGGGCTCTAAGGGACCCTCAAGACTGGCTGAGAGGAGGACAGCCAAAACGAGTTCCATGAGAATTACTCAATTTACAGAAGATGAAAGGTAGCGTATGTGCCAGCCTTCCTCGTCCTCCTTCTCCTCCTTCTCCTCCTGCTCCTCCTCCTGTTCCTCCACCTCCTCGTCGTCACCATGATCAGTACCATCATCATTATCGAAGTGCGACCCTACCTAGGAGTTGGAGCCCCCTAGGAAAGCAGCATTAGTAGTAACAGTAAAGCTGAGCTAACGCTAAGCTAAAGCTAAGCTAAAACTAAGCTAAAGCGAAGCTAGAGCGAAGCTAAAGCGAAGCTAAAGCTAACCTAAAGCTAAGCTGAAGCTAAGCTGAAGCTACGATAAAGCTAAGCTAAAGCTACATCTAAAATAAAGCTAAGCCAAACCTAAGCTAAAGCTAAGCTAAAGCTAAGCTAAAACTAAGCTAAAGCGAAGCTAGAGCGAAGCTAAAGCGAAGCTAACGCTAAGCCAAGGCTAAAGCTGAGGTAAATCTGAGGTAACGCTGAGGTAAAGCTGAGGTAAAGCTGAGGTAAAGCTAAGCTAAAGCTAAGCCAACGCCAAGCTAAAGCTAAGCTAAAGCTAAACTAAAGCTAAGCTACAGCTAAGCGACAACTAAGCTAAAGCTAAGCTACCGCTAAGCTAAAGCTAAGCTATAGCTAAGCTATAGCTGAGCTAAAGCTAAGCTAAAGCTAAGCTAAAGCTAAGCTAAAGCTAAGCTAAGCTAAGCGAAGCTAATATGAGATAAACTAAGCTAAGCTAAGCTAGGCTAGGCAAAGCTAGGCTAAGCTAAGCTAAGCTAAGATGAGATAAGCTAAGCTGAGATGAGATAAGCTAAGCTAAGCTTAGCTAAGCTTAGCTAAGCGGGCGGATGCTGCAGGGGCGGATCCTGGGGGAACCGCGGGGCGGATGCCGGGGGAACCGCCCGGGGCGGGTTGCACTGCCCGGCCCCTTAAGCAAACAGGGTAAGAACCCTTCTAGGCAGAGCCTAGGTAGGGAATTATCAACATCATCAGCATCATCAGCATTATCCTAAGCAGCATCATCATCATCATCATCATCATCATCATCATCATCATCAGCAGTATCATCACAGTCCTCATCATCCACATCATCATCCTTGCTTTCAGCCTAAATATCATCATCAGCAGCACCAGCATCATCATTATCATCGTCATCATAATCATCCTCGTTACCCAACATTTTCATCATCATTGTCATCACCATCATGAGCACCATCATCACCATCATAATCGTAATCTTCAGCATCACCATCGTCATCGTAATCCTTATCGTCGTCACCACAATAATCCTCACCTTCATTCTCATCATCGTCCGCATCCTCAATGTTATCCTCAGCGTCCTAATCATTATTATCATCACCATCATCATCAACAGCATCAGCATCCACATCATCAACATCGGCATTCTCACCGCCACCATCATCAACATCCTCATTACCATCAGTCCCGTCAACGCCGATCTCAACATCAACGTCATCATAATCACTATGATACGCATCACCACCGTCACAAGCATCATCACCACCACCACCGCCCTCATCATCATCATCATCATCATCATCATCATCATCATCATCATCATCATCATCATCATCATCATCATCATTCTCATCATCATCAGCATCATCATCATCATCAGAATCAACATCTTCATCATCATCATCATCATCAGCATCAGCATCATCATCATCATCATCATCATCATCATCATCATCATCATCATCATCTCATCATCGTCATCATGAGAGGTGTCGTCCTGACACCGTCAGGACCCCACATTTTCAATGGCAGAGTGCTTCACGCTACACACGCAATCGGAGTCCACCAGAGATTGGCAACTCTAATCTGTCTCAAATGTGGATTTTACGTAAAAGGGTGCGAGGAATGAATCATTGTGAGGGTGAGCCTACAGTGCATGGCAAGCGAGCCCTCAAACGATTGCAACATGGCAAAGTGCCCGAAGTGGAGTCCAAGGAGACAGAGAGGATTCTAGCCAGTTGCTAACTAATCTGTAGGCCAAAGGCTGGAAACAGAAACAAACATCATCATCATCATCATCATCATCATCATCATCATCATCATCATCATCATCATCATCATCATCAGCATCATCATCATGCTCATATTCACATTCATCATCATCATCATCATCATCATCATCATCATCATCATCATCATCATCACCATCATCATCGACATCAGCATCATCATCAGCAGCAGCAGCAACGAGTTCATCACGGCTCTCCCACCCTCGAACAGTCAATACCGAGAATGCTGGGCTGGCACGGTGACGGGACTTGCCGCAGCCAGCTGGATATTGTAGAACGTTGCTGCGGTGCCCGTGAGCTCCAACGCCACCCTGTCTTGGCAGGACTCGCGCTGGCACTGCTCAAGCGACCTCTCCCCACAGTTCCAGAGGCCCAAGCAGTGGCCAGTGAACAAGCAGAAGCATCTCTCACCCTCCCCTCGTTCAGCGGCAGCTGCTTCGCCAGATACACCGCCACAGCTGCCCAACATGCGCACTGTGACAGGCCGGGTGCCAGAGCGTCTTCGTCCCAGGCCTCCCCACACCGCTGCTGCAAGCGCAAACGCCGCCACGACTGCCAGCGAAACAGCTGCCAGAGCCAGAGCAGGCACTCTGCGCCGCGCGGGGAAAGATTCATCGTCCGCACTTGCCGCTCGTGGCGTCTCCATGGCGCTCCACGAAGCTGCGCTGCTAGATTGAGCGGCCACCCTCCGCATGTCTGATTCCGCACTGTCTATACCCAACAATCCGCGGTCCATGGGGCAACAAGCCAGCAATGATATTGAAAGCAATCTACCCAGGCAAAACGGCGTGGCAACTCGACACTTGGGCCAAAATGGCTACGTACGATGCCAATAATGATAATGCTGATGTTGATTATGGTGATGGCGGTCTGATATGATGTTGGCGTCATCATCCCCGCCAACAACATCACCATCAAATACCAATACTCGTCACTATCACCATCACCATCACCATTGCCACTCACTGGTGTCTGATTCTCGTTATCGCCAGAGTCAAAAGATCAGCATCATCATACTAATCATCATCTCCACTCCCTCCCTCTCTCGCGGTCAGTGAGGCTTCCAGGGCACCTGCCCGCGACGAGCGCACGTCTCTTTCGTCATCTCGAGTCAGCTGCATGCAGCTCCAGGAGCCTCCTGAGGCCACTGGAGGCGGCCAAGTATCGAGGAAAAGGGCCTAGCAGGGGCGGAAACCAGCCGCATGCAGCAATTTGTGCAGCCTCCCCTTTCCCACATGGAGGCCGCCCAAATGGCGTCCGAGTGGATGGGGTTGGAGGTTTGCGACGCATCACGGACGCATCGCCGATGCATCGGCGACGTCGGCAACGCACCGGCGACGTCGGCGTGGGGGAAATCGGGATCCACAGCGGCCCGCGTCGCGAAGCGATCCATCGAAACCCACCTACGGCAAGTTCCTATCGCGACGACCCTGGCGTTGGTTTCTGATCTGGGCGCCCGGAAAGGGTAAGGGAAAAATGGGTACGATGTCTAACGACACATGTTGTCCAAACCGACAGTGGCCGCTGTTGGACAGGCTGCTGTCTGTCCCAACTGGATATCGTCCACGGCGTCACCGACAACGATTCCTGTTCAAATGCAACCGGATAGTGTGGTCGGTCTTTGTACCGATTCGCTCCGTTGCCCTGGCGCGCTCCGCGCGCCAGAAATGGGGGGGCCAGCGCCGATCCAGGAAATCCGCGCGCGGCCCCCAAAACGTAAAAGTTAGGCCGCTCTTTGTTCTTCGATTCCGGAAGGTGAACACGACGACGACGATGGCGACGCTGACTACGACCACGACGACA
>CAUYUJ010008502.1:118223-165723 GCA_963575745.1 Prorocentrum cordatum
CCCAGAGCTCATCCGGGTCTTGCGGGATGAATGGTCCAGCCGCGGGTGGTGCCTGGTCCGACAGCAGGGGGTTTGGTTCCATTTTGCTGAGTTCCGCAACTGTAAACCCAGCCCTGCGGTGTGGTAGCGGCAGAGTACGGTGTCTGCGCTCGTAGATAGCGACAGCGACCCCATGAAGCACGGTCGCTTGGCGATGTCGTGTTTTGGCAGCTTCAACAATGTCGTCGGGAAGGTTGTGAGTGCGTGCCGCCGTTGTGGCAAGGGCGTCGGCCTGACGGTTGAACTCCTCCGCAATGGGCCCGATGAGCCCAAGGTCGATGCCCAGGTCTCCCAGGTGGCTGGCGATTTTTTCGACGCGAAACATGTTGGGCTTGGCCATAACACATCGGTGGATCTTTTCCCAGAGCTCCGCGTGCGTGCCCTGCGGCGCTGGATGTCCGTCGATGATGCTTTGGAACCCATCGACCACCGCCTGGTTGTCCACGAAAACGTGCACGGGCCGTTCGGCACATGCCGTAAGGTGGACAATGGCGAGGGTCTCCGCAACCTGGGCGTTCTGCGTTAGGCCGTGAACGCGTGCACTGTAGTTCATGCGGTGGTCGATGCCGTAGTAGACGCCGTAGCCCGCTCGTGCTAGCAATGGGATGGCTTGGTTGGCGCATGCACCGTCCGTGGCAGCGTAGACCCATGTCCAACCAGTGTCGTGGTCAAGGTAGGTGGTGTAGGTGTCCTGGGCTGAAGCCGCAGGATCTCCCTCAGGGGGGGGCCGCGGTATGGGCTGTGGCAGCGGGTCCCTCGCGAGGTCGGCCTGCAGGTCGAGGAGGGCTGGGTCTTCGTCGAAGAGCCCGCAGTGTCTTGTGTGCGGCGGAAGACGGGCCCACTGGTCGTCACTGATGAGGGTGGTGAGAGGGAGTCTTTCTCGGGCCCAGCACTTGCAGTCGCGGACAGTGTGCTCCTGAGTTTCCTCTTCCTCGTCGCAGTAGCGGCAGATGGGGCTGGGGTCTGCCGACGTGTTTGATCGGGATCGTCGCTGTTGGGTGTGATCCCCGCCCGACAGGTAGTTCAGGAGGAGCGCCAGCTGCCAGGCAGTGCATTTGGCTGCTCCTTTAGTTCGGGCGAGCCACGTGCTGGCGAAGAGGTCAAGGCCCTGTCTGACAGAGGCTAGGTAGCCAAGGTCGTGTCGCCGTGGCTTGATCCTCCGCAGAAAAGCCCTGCGTTGTGAGGCCCGCAGCATGTGTAGGAAGGCGTTTTGGGGTAAATTCAGCCAGCTGATCTGGCAGCCCCAGTCGTCGTACATGATGCCAAATGTGGGCCAGGTCCATCGGAGCTGCTGGAGCGACTGGACGAGTCGTCCGACGGGTCCTCCACCAAACAGGGTCTGGACGTGGTGTTGGAGGTCTCTGGCGAGCCCGCAGAGTGTAACGTCGCGGTTAACCTGTCGCCGCAGGCACAGGAATGCTTCACGCTGCGTGATGGCGTCGATCTCCAGGGCGTGTCCTGGGACGCACACGGCCATGAGAGTCCAGAACTCGACCCACTTGTTCCCCTTGGGGCGGATAGCCGCCTTGAGGGCGTGGTTGTAGGCAGTTTTGGCTGGGCCTGATGGTGCTTGAATGTCGGTGCCCGTGGTGCAGACGCTGGCAGCCAGGGAACGGGCGTGCCGCGCCTTGATAAGCATCGGCGATGGGAGCTTGCCAATGCGCGGCAGGCGGATAGTCGCCCTCCGTACACGGGCGTCTGCGGTGGCCGTGAGGTTAAGCGCGGCTGGAGCCGGCGCTGCCTCTGCGTTGATGTAACTCCCGACGAGCTTGAAGGAATCGACCACACGTAGGGGGCGATCCGCCAGTGTGAGCTGGGTAACGGCGGCGTGAAGCTCGTCGGTGAGCACCCACCCTGCCACTTTACCAGGGTGAATGCGTTGACCTGAGAATCGATCAAACTTGGCGGTTTCGTCAAGAGATTTCTGCAGCTCAGACGCGGTGTGGGTAGTGGAGTTGCTGTCGTCAACAAAGGTAGTGCTGAGTGATCGAGGAACGTATCGATGCTGCCTCTTTGTCCACACGCACATGAGCAGCTTGATGTCGTCCAGGGACCACGAGCTTCCCTGGAGGTGACCGTTAGTCCTGGCCAAGTCCTTAGAGTACGCTCCGTTCATGCGGATGTAGCGTTTGTGGTGTCTGTAGAAATTTCGGCGGACAGTAACGATGTCTTGAGGGCACCCCGCGTGCAGCGCAAGGTTAAGGCAGATGTCCGTGATGAGGTAGTCGAAACACTTCTGTCGGTCAAGGGCAGCTCCAGCTAAGGGGAGGAGTAAAGCCCTGGCGTGTTCGATGCGCAGGGCGAGAGAGGTGCTGACATCCCCAATGGTGGCTTTGGGAACAGCGCCGAAGCTCGTGGCATGGGTCCATCCTTGCCGCCAGGTCGTGAGGCTACGGTAGGCTGGCGCTTCCCACGCGTACATCCAAACGGAAAGAACCGAGAGAAGTCGTTGGTCCGTCGGGAGTTCCCCTCGGCCTTTTCGGAGGCACGGGCTTGGCACGTGTAGGGGGGGCTCGGGGATGGTGCCAGTGCGTTGCATAGCACGTAAGACGCTGGCGAAGAGGCGAAGGATGTCGTCGGGTAACTCCTTAGCCTCCTTAGTTGTCCAGCCGTCGAGTCCCCCCGCGCGGCGCGGTGAACGGGTGCGAATGAAGTGGATGAGTTGGTCGTCGGTGAGGTGGAAAGGAGCTGCTGGTGATGGCGTAGGCAGCTCTTGTCGGTACTCGTCGTAGAAGTCCGCCCACGTCGGCATAGCTTCGGCGTCATGACCCGCGCGAGCGCGGTACCTGCCCAAGATGGGCTCCCAGGTGTCGACCATGAGCTTAAGCATGTCTTTGGTATTGGCAACAATGGCGTTGGCGGGGAGGGCGTCGGGAACCTGGGCAGGTGGTGGGTCACGAGTGTGGCCTTCGTCGTTGTCCGCGTCGAGCGAACTACCGTCGCTGGGGCTGAAGCCGCCGGCGTCGGTGTCGGCATCACTATCGTCCGTGCAAGCTTGGTCAGGGCTGAAGGCGGTGGTGTCGCAGTGGAGCTGTGCATCGTCGGGAGTAGTAGGCGTGCGGAGATACGCCGTGGGCGAGCAGTCGGCAGCCCGCGCGCATATGGCCGCCTTTCGCCCGCTTGGCTCGCGAGAGAGAGAGAGAGAGAGAGAGAGAGAGAGAGAGAGAGAGAGAGAGAGAGAGAGAGAGAGAGAGAGAGAGAGAGAGAGAGAGAGAGAAAAAAAAAAAAAATAGAGAGAAAGAGAGAGAGAGAGAGAGAGAGAGAGAGAGAGAGAGAGAGAGAGAGAGAGAGAGAGAGAAAAAAAAAAAAAAAAAAAAAAAGGAGAGAGAGGGAGAGAGAGAGAGAGAGAAAGAGAGAGATGAGAGAGAGAGAGAGAGACGAGAGAGAGAGAGAGAGAGAGAGATGAGAGAGAGAGAGAGAGAGAGAGAGAGAGAGAGAGAAGAGAGAGAGAAAAAAGAGAGAGAGAGAGAGAGAGAGAGAGAGAGAGAGAGAGAGAGAGAGAGAGAGAGGAACAAAAAAGGGGGGCGGGGTGAGAGAAGGGGGCGTCGTCGTCAAGAAGAACGCGGCCCCTTTCCTCTGCGCCCCCCCCGTTCCCCCTCCGGCCGGCGCCGGGGGCGGATGGGGTGGGGGCTCGAGGGCTCGAGGGCGGGCGGTGCTGGGCTGGCCCCGAGAGACCCGGCCGCGCGGCCCAGCGCCGCGCGCCTCAGCGGGCGCTCGCAAGCGGCCGCCTCGCCGACGGGCCCTGCCCGCAGGGGGCGAGGCTGGTTCGGCCCGTCGGCGGGCCCCCCCATGCCAGCCATACTGCAGGCCCTCGGCGGCGGCGCGGCGCGGCGACCCCGCCAGCTCGCGCTCGCGCCCTGGGCCGAGCGGCGGCAGGGCGCCGAAATCGCGCCACATCTGCATGCGCGCCTCCGCGCCAGCGGCCCTGGGAACGGGCGCCGGCGGGGCGCGGCAGCCGCCGCGGCCGCGGCGGCGGCGATGTCCCGGGACACGGCGCCCGTCCGCCACGCCGTCGCGACTGGCCTCGGCGCGGGCTCCGGGGGGCGCCTCGCGCTGGAGCCAGGAGCGGGCCTGCCTGTTCGGCTCGTCCTGGCCGCGACTCCACCGCGCGCGCGAGCCATGGGTCTTGCTGCGGGCGGCGCCCTGCGCGGGCCCGTCATTGCCGCCGTCGCCGAAGTCGGCGGGCGCGGCTTCGGGGAAGCACCGCTCCGCGGGGCCGAAGTGGACTCGTCGCGTCGTGCCTTGGGCTCCACCTCTATCATCTAGATGCTGAGTACCGCGATCCATCGCGGCCAGCGCGGTGTCGACCCGCTCGGCCTCTTTCTCCACCTCAATGAGCTGCTCGTCTAGGGCGCAGGCCAGCGCCGCCGAGTCGACCGCGTCGCCGTCGAAGTCGCTGTCGCCGGAGCAGAGCTCGTGGAGGTCGCGGCGCTCGTCGACGTCAGGGCCTTGGGGGTGCTCCCGCGAAGGCTCGTAGTCCGGACGAGCTACCTCCCCCCTGGCATCCTTGCCAGGTCGGCCCAGGGAATGCTCCCGCGAGGACCCTGCGGCTGCAGGGTCCAGCCGAACCATATCCCCCCTGGCCTCCCATGCCTCCCCTGCTGCCGTCATGTCACCCACGCCGGCGTCGTCGTCGAGCCCGTCGTTGGAGCGGGAGCGGCCGTCACACTTGTCGAGGGCGCAGTCGCCGTCGACGCTGGGCTGGCCGCCGTGCTTCTCCGGCTCCTGCGCCGTCCAGGGGGCGCAGGGCTCGCGGGCGTGCTCCGCCTCGCTCGCGCCCTCGTGCGGCGTGGCCTCACCGAGAGCCTCTGCCGCAGCGTGCGCTGCCGATGCCGTGATGTTGACCATCGCCTGCCTCGTCTCGCCGTCTTGGGCCCTCTCGGCCTCCGGAGGGGGCGCAGCCGCCTCGCTGGGCCGCCGCGCGGGGCGCGCTCGCCTTGCGAGGGTTGCTGCCGAGGCCTTGGCCGCGGCAGTCGAGTAGTCGAGGCAGCGGATGCCCCCCACTGTCGGCAGCTCGGCCGCGGGCCCGAACACCCGCGACTCCGTGGCCGCCACGTCCAGGGCGGGCGCAGCAGGCGCGGCAAGCGGCGCTGGCTTCTCAGCCCAGGCCTCCGCACGGCGCCGGAGAACGGCGCGCACCGCCACGGCTGCTGCCGCCTGGAGGCCGGCGCGCGGCACGAACTCCAGGGCGTCGCAGAGCATCCACGTGCAACCGTCGTCGAGAACAGATGGGAGGTCGCAGTTCACTTCCGCCCGCTGCACCTGCTGGGTGACCACGATCGACGGAGCCTCGGGGGACACGTGCGCGGGCTGCTCCGGCGCCGCCTCCTGCGCGTCCGCGCCAAGGGCCCGCAACGCCCCGAGCAGCACGTCGGCGTCCGCCGCGGTCCCGTAGTCCAGCACGGAAGGGTCGAAAACCTTCGCCTCTGCCCGCAGCTCGCACGGCGGCCTGGGCAGCTTCCTTAGCAGCTCGCTGACAGCCACCGTGGGGGCGCGCCGCACCGCTGACCACCGCCTGCGGGGCGCGGCTCGGGAGGCATGCAGGTGGCGGAGGGCCTCTTCGCAGGCGTCGCGCCGCCGCCGCCTCGCCATCCTTCGCGCCCTCGCCGGACCGTCTGCCATCATATCTCGCTCGCGTAGAGCGGCAGGCCGCCACGACCTCAGGCAGCCTCCCTGTGCCATGTTTACGTACTCCAGATTTCGTAATAAAAGGGAGGGGGTCTGGACCCTCCAAGACAAGCCACTTGCGACCTCCCCCGTGGGAGAACCCTCCAAAACATCGCCCCCAGACCCCCCAGGCCCTCCAAGATAGCCTGGAAGAGGCCCCCCCCCCGAAATCTGACCCCCCTCCCTCTATTTCGGGAGCGGCCAAGAGGGGGGTGTCCAAGAGGGGGGGGTGCAAATCATGACCGGCGGCATGTGCGCGGCCCAGCGGGGGGGCCAGGGACGTAAAGAAATAAGAAGCGGCGCCATGAAATCTGGGGAAATATCGAGGCCCGCGCCATGATATCCACCCCCCCCTAGTCATCACCCCCCTCTTTTCCGCCCCCTCTGTTACGAAATCTGGAGTCTCTTCGCTTCGCTCCGAAGCGGCAGCGCGCCCGCCAGCGGAGAAGCCTCGCCAGCGGCCGCGCGGCCCCGAGACCGCCGCGCGGAGGCCCGGAGCGGCCCGGAGGTGCCTCGATGGGGCACGCTCGAGCCCAAAAACCGTTCTTGAGCCAAAGTGGCTTCGGAGGGGAGGAGGAGGAGGAGGAGGAGGAGGAGGAGGAGGAGGAGGAGGAGGAGGAGGAGGAGGAGGAGGAGAAGAGAAGGAGCAGGAGCAGGAGGAGGAGGAGGAGGAGGAGGAGGAGGAGGAGGAGGAGTGACAGACTGACGGGCTCCGCTGGACGCATGCCCCCGCAGCTGGTTTGACAGACGGCAGCGCTGGAGTGGAAGCAGGGAAGGGACGGAGGATCCATCCGATCCTTGATCGAAGGGGGGGAGATCGAAGGCCGAGTCGGAGGGGACGGAGTGGACCGGGAAGGGAAGGGGCGGGGGGCTCTCCCTGACCGGGCCACCCAAGGAGTTTGCGGGGAGGAGAGAGGCACGGGGGAAGGAGGCGGGGGGAGCAAGTCGCGGGCTCCGCGCGTCCCCCGGCCCTGGCCCACACCTCCTCGTCCGCCTGCGCCACGTCCTCCCGCGGCCGCTCCTGCTGCTGCTCCTGACGCTGACCTGTCCTTCTGCTCCGTCCTACGAGGGTGACATCTGCGTCTGATCCTCTGCTGCTGCTGCTGCTTCTCCTCTTACTCGTGCTGCTACTGCTGCTCTTCATCGTTATGTTTCTCGTCTTCCTGCTGCTGCTGCTGCTCCTTCTCCCCCTCCTCGTCCTCCTGGCGTTCTTCTTGTCGCTGCCTGTCCCCCGTCCTCCTCCCTCCGCATCCTCCACACTCCTCATTCTCATCCATCCTCCTTTTCCTCCCTCCTCCCCCCTTCTTCTCCCATATTCATCAATCCTTCCTAATCTCTCCTTCTCTATATCCCCTCTCTTCTCCCTCTTTCTTCCTCTCCCCTCCCTCCTCCCTTCTCGCCCCCTCCTCCTCCTCCTCCTCCTCCTCCTCCTCCTCTTCCTCCTCCTCCCCCCATCCAGTTCCTACTCCGCCATCTCCACTGGAGATATCATCAGACATATCTGAAGGCTTCGCACCGTGCCTCTGGCACGAAGTGGAGTGTCCCAAGGCTCATGCAACACTGAGGGGCAGACCCTGTGCTGCTGCTGCAGCGAGAACTGTATAAGGCTGCAAGGGCCCGGACCAATCGTTTCCTTAACCCTTCGGGGGGGTTCCGGGTTGGCTATCGCGATTTCTGAAGTGTGTCCTGCGCCTCCTGTGGACGCTGTGCCCCCCCTAAGCGACCTCCCGAACCCCCCCATGAGTCCACGAGGGCCCCGTGTCGCCGAGCGATCGCTCCAAGACGCCCAAGTTGGCCTCAAGATGGCCCAAGAGGCCTCCAAGACGCCACAAGAGGCCTCCCGAGAGGGCGTCAAGAGGCAAAAGGGTGCTGGCGATCTCGCCTCTTCGGCTCTTGGACGCTCCAAAACGGCCCAAGAGGCCCCCTAAGACCACCCAAAGACGGCCCAAGAGGCCTGAGGGCCCCAAGACGGCCCAAGGAAGCCCCAAGACGGCCCCAAAAGGGACCCAAGAGAGGGAACACGAACCGAACATCCGAGCCTTCCGCCCTGGGAGGCCCCCAGGAGGCATCAAGAGGCTCTACAAGGCGCCCAAGAGTCCCCCCAGAGGCCCCCCAGAGGCTCCCAAGAGGCCCCCAATAGGCCCCAAAGAGGCCCCAATACGGTCCTCAAGAGGTCCAACAGGTCTCCGAGAGGCCCCCCACGAGATCCCAACGAACATTCAATGGGCATTATACCCACAACCCAGGCACGTTGGCAGGATGGGCCGAAGTCCATAAGACATCTGAAGGCTCCGAACCAACTCGAGACCACCCGGACACATCATATCCGCCACTGTGCCTTCACCGCGTAGTGAAGTGCCCCAGGTCTCATGCAACCCTGAAATGTGGATGGAGACTTTGTAAATTCTTCAGGGCTCGTACCACGACATTCCCATCAATTCCTGGGCGCTCCTGGGTGCTCTTGGGGTTTCTCACGTTGGCGGGCCGCTCGGAGGGTGACCCCACCCAAAACGACCCCAAAAGCCTCACAGGTTTTCCTGAGAAGTCTCCCAGAGAATCCACGAGAGCCCCCGAGACGGTCTAGGAGCGCTTCCAAGCGTCCAGGGTGGCCTCAGGATAGCCCAAGAGGTCCCCACGAAGCCACAAGAAGGCTCCAAAGGCTCCCCGGGAGGTCCCCGAGAGGCCACAATCATATCTTGATGTTCCTTACATGTTTGACGCTCTTTACCACTCTCGCTCCCCAGCGCACGCAAAAGCATCCAGCAACACCCGAAAAATCGTGAGAAAAACCGCAATCAACCTAACAAACAGATGAACAGCGTTCAACTTGCAAGTTCACTATAGCTAGCTAAATACAAAAGGCAACGCATGATAATTGCGCCGCACCGCCGATTGATGCATCGGCGACGCCGGGATGGAGAAGATCGGACCTCGGACAACGCCGCATCGCCGATGCATGGGCGATGTGGCGGGGCCCTCCGACCCCGTCCACTCCGACCCACTGCGACGGCTGAGGCGGCATTCGGGCGCGGCCTAACCGACCCCTCGCAAACCATCCCCTTCCGGAACGTCACCCTCGCCTTTCAAGCTTCCTCTGGCCGCATACGAAAGGGGATGGTTTGCTAGGGGTCGGTTAGGCTGCCCCTGAGGCCCGTCCGCCCACTCCTTCCCTGCCCCCCCTTGTCGGCAGCGAGCCCGTGGGGGAAGTGAGAGGAGTTGGGCCTCCTCAGAAGGCTCAGACGTCCCCAGGCCTTCTGAGGAGTTCTCTCTCAAGCCTTCTCCGAAGGCGCAGACAAAAACCTCTCAGAAGGCCCGAGGCCGTCTGACAAGGCCTCCTCTCCGCCTTCTGAGAGGGCCTCCGCCTTCTCACTTCACTCCCTCCCTCGCTCGCCGCCGAAGCGCGGAAGGAAGGGGAAGGAAGGAGAAGGGGGGCAGGGCCGAGGAAGGGGCAGGGGAGAGAGTCAGCCTGCTCGTTCTGGGGGCTCTCCTGAGGCCACTCGCTCTGGGACCCCCCCGAGGCCCCCCCCCCCTTCGCTCGCCGCCGGCCCCCCGCCTGGTCCCGGCAGCCTGCCGCAGACTCTCGCCGCTGGCGCACCGCTCGCGGTCTCTGCGCGCCGGCGGCAAGGAGGGGGAGGGGGAGGAGGAGGAGGAGGAGCAAGAGGAAGAGGTGGAGGAGGAGGGGGAGGGGGAGGGGGAGGAGGAGGAGGAGATGGAGGAGGAGGAGGAGGAGGAGGAGGGGGAGGGGGAGGAGGAGAGGAGGAGGAGGAGGAGGAGGAGGAGGAGGAGGAGGAGGAGGAGGAGGAGGAGGAGGAGGAGGAGGAGGGAGTTGGAGGAGGAAGGAGGAGGAGGAGGGAGGAGGAGGAGGAGGAGGAGGGAGGAGGAGGAGGAGGAGGGAGGGGGTTGGAGGAGGAGGAGGGGGCGGGCGCCCGCGGTGCCGCGCGCCCGCGGTGCCGCGCGCCCGCGGCCTGAGGCCGGGAGGGGGGGGAGGGGAGGGAGAGGCTGGCCGTGGCCGAGGGTCCGGGCGGGAGAAGCCCGGGGGGAGGGGGCGCAGGCAGAGTACAGCAGTGGCAACGATCTAAGACATTATGACTACCTACCAGACCACCCCAACCCAACCCGAAGACCCGAATTTGACCCGAATTTCGGGTTGGGGGGGGTACGGATTCCATGTGTTTTCTCAACGTCCCCGCCCCCCCCCCACTGGAAATCGAGGATAAATTGAGGCCTCCGGGTTGGGTTGGGGTGGTTTGGTGGGTGGTGACATTAACGGCGGCGGAAATCGAGGGTGTGGGTGCACATATGTCGAATGACACGTGTGCAAGTAAGGGCGAGCAGTCTTACAAGGAATGATGTGATCGTCCAGGTATCAGTGATGGCGAATCACTATGACCCGTTCTTCATCCTGAGTCGTTTCCTGACGGTCCCAGGGCCCGTGGAAGGCCCCAGGACGCCAAAAATAGCGAAAAACCTCGGGACCCGATTCCCCATGGCGAGTTTGCCTGGACCTCCGTCTGGGGGGCAACGATATGGGGGGGACTGGCATGGGGGGGTATGCATCGACCTGGAATCGGCGATACGTCGCCGATAGATCGGCGATGGGCCTCTGGGATGATAGTGAGTCCGCACCTTCCTGGGCAGGTTGGGGCTATCGGGCCCCTATGGGCGATCAATGGGCGATTGGGGGTCGATGCATCCCCCCTATGCCTATCCCCCCCTCTCGTTGCCCCTGAAGCAGCAGGAGCTCGACCACGAGAAGCCTCGCACAAGGAGCCCGACCCTGAGACCCCAGGGAGCGTGCACTGCCTTTGTGGTGTGGGAGCGTCACGCTTGCCAGACTGGAGCCGTCGAAACCTGAGAGGCACAGAGACCCTGGAGTTCGGGGCCTCTCAGAAACCCTCGGGCCTTCCGAGAAGACGCCTCTGTCTACGGGGAAGGCTTGGGAACCATTTCCAGGAAGCGCGAGTGCTTGCGAGACGCCTCGCCGCCCTCAGCAAAGAGGCCCGGCCCCCCCCTCACTTCTCCCCGGGGTCGCCGCCGAAGTACAGGCTATAGAGGAACAAAACACTGGATCCGCATACTTTCTAAGGAAGTCCGCGCGGATGTCTTGGATCGGCGCTGTGGTCCGCGGATCGAGAACCAGGGGGAGGAGGCGGAGGAGGAGGAGGAGAGAAGAACCATAAGAGACCCAAGATGTACCAACGATGCTGCGATACACCCTCCCGTCCCAAGTCTCCTCCTCCTACAGAAACTTTTTCTCACTGCGGAAAATGTCCCCCTGAAAGGCGGCAGCCCCATTGGACCGCAATTCGGGCGGGAGCCCCGTTTTGAAGAGGAGCTGCCTAAAACGACATCCTCCGAGCTACAGGAATGCCACGAGGGAGCCACAAATTCCAGGGAAGTGCACAACGACAACTACGACTGGCCAGGCACGGTGAGGTGTATAGGACCCCTCGGACCCCACGATCCGACGTTGCAACACATCAAACAATTTCGGGAACAATCACGACCGGAACCCTAGACGCCATCCTCCTGCGCCATCTTCCGAGCTGGCTCGAGCTGCGATGCGAGGCTGGGATTTATCCTATCCACCGCCTGGGAACCGACGTCCTGGTGCCCTAGCGGGCGGTGGATATGGATACATATATATATATATATATATATATATACACAGTTGTATAGTTATACAAACATCGATATATATATATATATATATATATATATATATATGTATATTCTCATACGCACCTCTCCGAGGGAGTAGAGCTCAGAGGCGATTAATGCGTCCGTCGTTCGCGATTGTTCTGGCCGTTTCGCTCGGGACATCCTCGAAATTCTGAAAATCGGTGGCACCCCTCACGCAGATCGTGACGTCAGGGTCCAAAAACACATAGGATTTCCAACATTTTATCATAAAACCTTCAAAAACACATGGTAATTTCAATGATTTTGACTCCGATTCTCAGAGAATGGCGGTTTCGCCTGAGACATCCTCCCAAAATCGAGCCCCAGACCCCTCCTCGGAGCCTCCTGGGGGCCTCCTGGAACCTCCTGGGGCCTCCTGGGGCTTTCTGGACCTTCTGGTACCCCAGACCCCGCCTCGGAGCCTCCTGGAGTTCTCCTGGGCCTGCTGAGGCCTGGGGCCTCCTGGGGCCTCCTGGGGCTTCAGAACTACATGCACACACAGAGACACAAATCACGCCCAACACATCACACGCTAGACAAACATAACATACACACACAACACCGACAACACGCAAAAAGCACGCACCACACAAAGCACACATCACACACACACAACACTCACAATCCTGGGGCCTCCTGGAGCCTCTTCTGGTATCCAAGTCGGGCCTCCTGAGGCTTCCTGGGGGGCCCTGGTACACACATCGCAAGGTGTGGCAACCCCACTTGCGCTCGAGTGCGACTTCGCTGTTGCATGTCACTCCTGCTTCAAACGCCCCTTCAGCTTGTTGTATGAGCCTGGGCACACACGTGCCACTTGTATATACATAGGTTGGCCCTTCGGGCCCCGACCACTATATACACACGCATATTTATGTGTACATACATACGAATCATACATATATATATAGAGAGATTAATGTGTATCCATATCCACTGCATGTGGAGGTCCGCGACGGGCCAGGAACGCCCTAAGACAACCAGAAAGGCTTCCAAGAAGCCTCCAAGATGCTCCTAAGCCTCTCTCAAGAGGCCTCCTCCTACGACGGCCTGGGGCCCCAAGAGGGCCCCAAGACGGCCCGACAGGCCTTCAAGCGAACCCGAGCACCAGCGGGAGCGCCCCGGATCGGCGGCACTGGGGGGAGGCCACTACCATATCCAGGTCCACCGCCTGCGGAGGTCCGCGAAGATCGATCCCCCAGGCGGTGATTTTGCACAAATCCCCGCCTCGGGTGCGAATCCCAGGACCCACCGCGAGACCGTGCAACAGCGCGCCCGGCTCGACAACCGAACCGAGGCGCCAGGACCTCGGAGCATGTAGGGGGGGGCCTTGCGAAGGCGCCAGGCGAGAGGCCGCGCCCACGGTGGGCCGCCCCCGCCGGGTTCTGCGGCAGGGGGTCCCGAGAATAGCAGGGGGGCCCGAAGGGTGGATCTGCCATTGCTTGAGGCACCTCGCCATCGGGGCCGCACTGAGACGAAGCCAGGACGAGGATAACGTCGGGAGAGGACAAATCGGGAGTGTCTGAGATCTGGCGGCTCTGGAGGATGTCTTGGGCGCCGCGGCCTTCTCAAAGCGTTCCGAAACGCTCTGAGAGCGCTCCGGAATGCTCTGGAACGGATTTGCCCTCGCCCTAGCCCCGTCCGACCCCATCCCTCAGGACCCCCATTCCTGATTCCTCCTCCTCCTCCTCCTCCTCCGCCTCCTCTTCCTCTCCTTCCTCCTCCTCCTCCTCCTCTCCTCCTCCTCCTCCCTCCTCCTCATCATCATCATATCCTCATCATCATCCTCATCTCTCTTCCTCATCCTCATCCTCATCCTATCCTCATCTCTCATCATCCTCATCCTCATCCTCCTCATCCTCATCATCCTCATCCTCATCCTCATCCCTCCATCTCATCCTCATCCTCATCCTCATCCTCATCCTCACTCCTCATCCTCATCTCATCCTCATCCTCATCATCCATCCTCCTCATCCTCATCCTCATATCACTCATCAGCATCGCATCTCATCAGCATCAGCATCAGCATCAGCAATCAGCATCAGCATCAGCATCAGCATCAGCATCATCATATCATCATCATCATCATCATCATCATCATCATCATCATCACCATCACCATCACCATCACCATCACCATCACCATCACCATCATCATCATCATCATCATCATCATCATCATCATCATCATCATCATCATCATCATCATCCTCGACCTCCTCCTCGTCCTCCTTCTCCTCTTACTCCTCCTTCTCCCGTCTTTGAACCAGACCGCCTGCGCCCCTACCGCGCCCCACCCGTGCAGCCTAGTCGTCGTTCTGGAAGGGCATCCTCTTCCGGGCGGCCTCCGGCGGGGGTTCTCGACGGCGCCGCGGTGGCCACCACTTATATTAGGAGGCAACTACTGGAAGGTCTTCGTTCGAAGGACTAAGGAAAATTGGGCTGTTACGCCGGATAAGGCCGCGGATTAAGCGGGATTAAGCCGGATTAAGCTGGACGGGGATCGAGCCGGATTAAGCCGGATTTCGGACCAGAGCGAAATCAGAATTTGGCCTCCCAGGACTTGCATCCGAACTTATGGCAGGCACAGGACGGTATAAAACAAGCTCTTTTCGGGGATGCACTGACAAGGGTCAATGCAAACACAGGTCAGTCAAGCTTTGCAGGATCCTGCAGGATCCTGCGCGCTAGCCCAGGTCAGTGCGAACCTGGCTTTGCGGGATCCCGCAAGATCTGGCGCTCTGGCTGACCTCCGTTTGCCTTAACCCCCGTATCAATGCTCCCGACTTTTTCCCCGTCAGGCGGCGCCGGCCCCAGGGCTGCTGGAAAGTTAAGCCCCCTACGGTGGCACGTCGGGATCTAAGCTTTCCAGCCGCCATGGGGCGGGCGCCCCCGACGGCGGACAAAATATGGTATGCCGTTCCTCGTCCGCCAAGCCACCCCGTGCTCCACAAGGGCTCCTAAGTTCGCGCTTCGCGCTGCGCGAAGCGCGAATAACTTCGCGCTCTCGCGCCGTCCCCCAAGGGGGAGAAGAGGAGGACGAGGAGGAGGGGGAGGAGGAAGGAGGACGGCGAAGCGCGAAGCGCGAATAACTTCGCGCCCTCGAGGGAGCCCTTGCTCCAGCTCACGTGGGAACTCATGGGAGCCTCCAACAGCATCTTGCTGGCTCTTTGGAATCGATTCTGACCGACGCGAATCGACTCTACATCGACGCTGAGCCGGTATTCCCTACCTAGGCTCTGCCTAGAGGGTTCTTACTCTCTTAGCTTAAAGGGGCCGGGCAGTGGAACGCGCCCCGGGCGGTTCCCCCAGTCCCCGCCCCGCGGTTCCCCCAGTCGCGCCCCCTTAGCTTGGCTTAGCTTATCTCGTCTTAGCTTAGCTTGGCTTAGCTTAGCTTGGCTTAGCTTAGCTTAGCTTAGCTTAGCTTGGCTTACCTTAGCTTTGCTTAGCTTAGCCTAGCTTAGCTTAGCCTAATGTAGCTTAGCTTAGCGTAGCATAGCATAGCATGGCATAGCATAGCACAGCATACCATAGCACAGTATTGCATAGCATAGCTTAGCATGGCTTAGCATAGCGCCCCCTTAGCTGAGCTTAGCTTATCTCGTCTTAGCTTAGCTTGGCTTAGCTTAGCTCGGCTTAGCTTAGCTTAGCTTAGCTTAGCTTGGCTTACCTTAGCTTAGCTTAGCTGAGCTTAGCTTAGCCTAATGTAGCTTAGCTTAGCGTAACATAGCATAGCATGGCATAGCATAGCACAGCATAGCATACCATAGCACAGTATTGCATAGCATAGCTTAGCATAGCTTAGCATAGCATAGCACAGCGAATCATAGCATAGCATAGCATATTATTTGTTCATGTGGGGTATTTGTCCCTACCTAGCCTCTGCCTAGAAGGGTTCTTACTCTATAGCTTAAAGGGGCCGGGCAGTGCAACCCGCCGCAGGCGGTTTCCCCAGTCCCCATGGGAGCGGTTCCCCCAGTCCCCTGGGAGCTTTAGCTTTAGCTTTAGCTTTAGCGTTAGCTTTAGCTTAGGTTTAGCTTGGGTTTAGCCTAGCTTTAGCCTAGCTTCAGCTTAGCTTTAGCTTAGACTTAGCTTAGCTTTAGATTAGCTTTAGCTTAGGTTCAGCTTAGCTTCAGCTTAGCTTCAGCTTAGCTTTACCTTAGGTTTAGCTTAGCTTTAGCTTAGCTTTAGCTTAGCTTTAGCTTATATTTAGCTTATATGTAGCTTAGCTTTAGCTTAGCTTCAGCTTAGCTTTAGCTTAGCTTCAGCTTAGCGTTAGCTTAGCTTTAGCTTAGCTTTAGCTGAGCTTCAGCTTAGCTTTAGCTTAGCTGTACTTTTACTACTAATGCTGCTTTCCTAGGGGCTCCAACTCCTAGGTAGGGTCGCACTGGGATATTTTTTTTCACCGGCGGCTACCCAACGCCAGAGCACGCACATGCTCTCGAAAACGGACCTCCAAAGACACACGAGGCTCCCATTCCCCCCTCGCCTCCTCCTCCTCTTCTTCCTCATCCTCCTCCTCCTCCTCTTCCTACCCGTCGTTTTCATTATCCTCCCTCCTTCTCCTCCTCCTCCTCCTCCTCCGCCTCCTTATCCTCCTCCTCCTCCTCCTCCTTATCCTTATCCTCCTCCTCCTCCTCCTCCTCCTCCTCCTCCTCCTCCTCCTCCTCCTCCCCCTCGTCGTCCTCCTCCTCCTTCTCCTCCACCGCAGCCAAAGACCCTGCCACTGGGGCCTTCGGTGGAGCTCCCTATGGGGCCACGAACTGTGTGTGGGGGTGCCAGAATGGGATAGGCGTGCGGAGAGCAGAAGCAAGGGATGGGAGGAGGGAGGAGAGAGAGGGGGCAGCGGGAGGAGGTGGGACGCGGGGCGCTGTCTCTTCAAGACGAGGACCCAACACCTCAGGATGGTTGGGAACAAACAGCAAGATGATGATGTTGACGATGACGATGATGATGCTGATGATGCTGATGCTGATGATGATGACGACGATGGGAGGAGGGAGGGGGCAGCGGGAAGGAAGGAAGGAACGCAAGGCGCTCTCTTCAAAACGTGGACCCAACACCACAGGATGGTTGGAAACTGAAGACTGACCGCTGTTAGAACCCAACTATAGCTGGATCCAGGTTTAATAACATCCTGGTCGGATTCGAACCAAGTCTGATTGAACATTTCTACAGCTGGATCCAACGCTTTTTTCCATCCCACTACAGCTCGATTAATCTCTGATATCATCTTACTATAATTAGATCCAGGTCTAGATGGATTATGCTAGGGCTCGATCCAGCTCTACTAGAATCGTACTAGGGTCCAATGCAGCTTAATCACATCATACTAAGGCTCAATCGTTTCCCGATGGCGACGGCGCCAGCGCTCGCAGTCGTCGGTTGCCACTGGGGAGGGGGGCAGGGCCCCTCCAGTTCGACCCCCCCCCAATTCAGAGGGGGGGGCGGCTCGAAACCCCGTCCCCCTCGAGGGAGAGGGGGGCCTGGTTCGAACCTTCCCCTTGCACTTCAGGGGAGGGGGGGGGCGATTGGACCCCCCCCTCGCAGTGTCCACGGCACGCGCTCTTTCGCAGACCTCATGCTGAGAACCCAACGCCCCCGCAAGCGCCGATTCTAGGGGAAAAACAAACCTACCTCGCTTTTGACCACCCTCGCTTCCAAGAGATACCAAGCGATGCCAAACCACGGCCCATACTGGCCAGGCCGCTTGACGAGGAGGCGCGTGGTATGACTTGGTTTTTCCTGGAAGCGAAAGCGGGGTACTCCAGATCTCGTAATAAAAGGGAGGGGGTCTGAACCCTCCAAGACAAGCCGTTTCAGACCTCCCCGTGGGAGAACCCTCCAAAACATCGTCCCCAGACCCCCCAGGCCCTCCAAGATAGCCTGGAAGAGACCCCCCCCGAAATGAGACCCCCCTCTCTTTATTACGAAATCTGGAGTAGGTACTTCACGCTCTGAGAGCCTAGAGGCCTCCAAGACGGCCCAAGACGCCTCCAAGAGCAGTCCTCAGAAGGGCCGAAGCGCCGAAAATCGTCAATTCCTATGGGAAAACGTACATTTTGATCACATACTACTTCTCGGCCTTCACGGCGTTGAAGACGGTCCCAGAGCACCCCAAGACCGCCCCGAGAGGCCCCCAAGAGGCGCCCAAGTCGGCCCAGGAGGGCGCCAAGACGGCCCAAGAGGCCCCCAAGACAGCCCAAGAGGGCCCCAAGACGGCCCCAAGAGGTGCCCAAGAGGGGGAGCCCGAACCGACAATCCGAGCCTTCCGCCCCAAGGCGGCCCCAGAAGGCCCCAAGAGGCCCCAAGAGGCCCCCAAGACGCCCACAAGAGGCCCCAAGAGGCCCCCAAGAGGCTCCAAAACGGCCCCCAAGAGGCTTCGAAACTGCCTCCAAGAGTCCCGCGAAAAGCCCCCCAAGAGATCCCAACGATCACCGCACAAGTCTCATATCAACAACCCAGGCACGGTGGCGGGGTTGCGTTTGCGCACAAAAAAATGATTCGCGCTCTCGAGGCCAAGATTGCTCCAAAACGGCCCAGGATGGCTCCAAAACGGCCCAAGATGGCTCCAACACGGCCCAAGAACGTTCGAAGACGGCCCAAAATGGCCTCAAGATGGCCGACAAGGCTTTCACTATCGCCCACGAAGTCTCCAAGAAGACCCCCAGGACATCTGAAAGAGGCGCACATTACGCATTTCATTACATTTCCATTGCGTTGTTGAACATGTTTGCAATTGTTGCCTTTCCCGGCTTCCGTCGGCTCACGTAGCCCAAAGAGCCTCCAAGATCGCCCCACGGCGCCCCAAGAGGGCCTCAAGACGGCCCCAGAGAATCCCAACACGGCCCAGGACGCCTCCCAATTCGGCCTAAGACGACCCCAAGACGGCAAAACCTGTCTCCAAATTGGTCCCAAGCTGGTGCAAGACGGCCCTAACCCAAAACCCATAACCCAGAGCCTTGTTTCTGTGTCCCCTTCCTCCTTCTCCTCCTCCTCCTCCTCCACCTCGGCCGCCAGGTGGGTTCAAAACTGCTTTCCAAAGGTCCCCGAGAGGCGTGCCGCGAGATCCCTATACACATACAACAAGTTTCTAACCAATAGCACATATCCCAGAGTTTCGTCTCTGTGTCCCCGTCCTCCCCCTCTTCTCCTCCTCCTCCACCTCCTCCTCGCCCACTCCTCCTCTTCCTCCCCCGCCTCCTCCTCTTCCTCCCCGATTCTTCTCCCCCCATCCTCCGCCTCACCCCCCATCCCTCTCTCCCCCTCCCCCCTGTCCTCCCCCGCACGCGCGCCCCCGATTGGGCATCATTTGCAGGTCTTGCATATCAGGGTGCCCTTTTTTGCATCGCGTGCGACGTTGGCAGGGTTCCCGGAGAACGCCGACGTCGGTAGTCTTCTCTTGCACGCGCCGCCGCACTGATACGCCTGGCAACTGCGGGCTGTGAACCCGAGGTTCCGGCAAGACCGCCAAGATGAGGGGTCGGCGGATGTGGCGTAAGCCTATAGAATCTGGAGTAGGTACTTCACGCTCTGAGATTCTTTGCCGAGCAGACCCCCACGGAACTGCTCCACAAGAGGCCCGCTGCTGGCGACCGAGACGGCCGCCGCCGCTGGGCCCCGCGGCGACGGGCCCCGGGCCTCCTCTCCCCCTCCGTGCTTTGGCGGCGCGCACAAAAGGGGGTGGGGGGAGGGGGGGGAGGGCTCCTTAGAAGGAGGCTGCTTCTTAGAAGGCGCCGGCCTTACATCTATAGATACGGCACGCGCCTTCTAAGCGGGGGTGCTTCTAAGAAGCCCCCCCCCTCCCCCCACCCTCCTCTGCGCGTGGCTGAGTACTGGCCCCCGCGACGCCCCGGCGACCCCAACCCCGGAGAGGTCCACGTCAAAGTGAAAGGGGGCCGAGCGCTGTGTGGGCCCCGGGAACGGCAGGGCCGTTCTTTCATCGTTTCCCCAAAAAATGTCCCTTGAAAGTGGGAACGGCGAAAAAACGGCGACCAGAAACGGCAACAAAAACGGTTCCAGGATTGGAACCAGAGCCGGAACCGGTCAAACAACGGCGACGGAACCGGTAAAAAAACTGTCGGGAACAGCAAAAAACGGCAAAACGGAACCGGCAAAAAAACGGCCCTGTCGAAAATTGCTGCTCCCCCTATCGGGTGCCCATCGGTTTTTCAATTGCAGTGTCCCCTCCGACGCTGGCACCCCGTTCTTGTCAGGGAAGATCTTCGGGTCCAGATTGTGTCGCTGGCCCCCGGGCTACAAGAACAACGGCTCCCGCCTGAGACTTCCTCACTTTAGACAAGACCCCGTTCCCGCCTGAGACTTCCGCACACTTGACTCAGGAGTAGCGTTCCCTCCTGAACCTTCCGGACACTTTAGCCAGGACCCCGTTCCCTCCAAAGACTTCTTCGCAATTTACTCAGGCTTGCCGCTCCCGCCGACGACTTCCTCACAATTCAAAGAAGACCCCCGCTCAGGCCCAAGACTTTTGCACACTTTACCGCAAAAAATGGCGCCCACACCCCGCACCCCCATGCAATTTAATAAAGAAATGCGATTTCGGCTCTCAGGCATCGCGCTCGTGCCCAGGACTGTAAATTTAACCCGGCGTCGCACAGTCGTCCACAACTGCCTGCTTCACAACGTCACTCAAGAGTGGCGCTCCCGCCTGAGACATCCTCGAAAGTGGGTCAGGACCCCCACGCCCGCCCACGGCTTCCCCACAATTGTTAACTCACGAATCGCACTCTCGCCTGTGCCGTCCGGACACTCCGCTTCCATTTTGAACCTCCTGCCCTTGTGGGCCCCGCGCCGACTGCCCATGGCGGGCAGCGTACCCTGCCAAGGCTTACCCGCCCGGTAAGGTTTGCCCGCCCGCTCGCAAGCGTAAGCCAGCCCGCCCCCGCAGAGAGAACTCATCCCTCCAAGCGGGGCTCAAGCGAAGACGAAGAGGGCGGGTATCGAGGGCGCGGGCAGTCTTAAATGATTGTTGTTGGCTCTCAGGCATCGCGCTCGGGCCCGGGACTTCCTCCGAATCTGTATGAGCGTCGCGCTCTCGCCCGAGACTTCCGAGCAAGCTACTCCCGCCCGCGCAAAGACAAGGAATCCCCCCATAGGGGGTGGGATCCAAGAAAAAGGGGGCGGCGGAGATCGAGGATGTGGGCGCACATGTCGAATGACACGTGCGCAAGTAACTGCGAGCAGTCTTAAAGGAATGATGTGATCGTCCATGTCTCACTGACGGCGAATCACTATGACCAGCTCTTCATCCTGAATCGTTTCCTGACGGTCCCAGGGCCCGTGGAGGGCCCCAGGACGCCAAAAATAACGAAAAACCTCAGAACCCGATTCCCCAAGGCGAGTTTGTTCGACCCCCGTCTGAGGGGCAACGATCGGGGGGGACTGGCATAGGGGGGATGCATCGACCTGGGATCGACGATACATCGCCGATAGATCGGCGATAAGCCCCCGAAAGTGAATCCGCACCTTCCTGGGCGGGCTGGGGCTATCGGAACCCTATCGGCGATCAATGGGCGATTGTCGAACACATCTACAACTACACACAGCAAAACTGCACCTTGTTGCGGGGGCCAGGGGTGGCAAACATAATTAAATTTGGCCGGCCGGTCTGTGTGGACGGAGACCGCCTCACGACCCACGATGGAAAGCGATGGTCGTGCCGACGACGTGGCGTGCAAAGCGTGGAAGCGATCACCATGTTTCACGGCGAAGCGTGGCGGCAGCCACAAGGGAAATCATGACACGGACAAGCGGTTCACCCTAGGACGGGGAATCCGGCACGAAAAAGAACTCGAAAGCGCGGGGGATCGGATCGCGAATTTGTTGCTTGTGCACAGGCGGGGAAGGGAAGCGGGCTGCGCGAAGTCGGGGCCCCAAGGCATACGGCTGGCTTCGCTGAACCAGGGGATGTGGGACGTCGGTGGGAAGCGGCCCAGGGGACGGGGCCTCGGCGATGGGCAGCGCGGGCAAGCGATGCTTCGCGAAAAGGGGACACGCGCAAAACGGCACTTAGCGGCTTGGGCGCGGTATACGTTGGGAGCGCGAGTGGCGGCGCCCGACATGCACCCCGCCCCGCTGGCTAGGTGTAGTTCTATAAGTGCTCCGTTTTGTGAGGATGTGTCCGGCGAAACCAACACGTGCAGAACCACATCTAGTGCCTGGCTAAGTGCACTACTGAACGTGCTGGCTGTCTCGCGCGGGGCGAGCACGCGCAGACCGGCATCTAGCGAAAGGGACGGGGTACAGGTCGGGTGCTTCGTCGCGCCCCGCCCGCAGAGTCAGGAAGGCAAGGGCCGCTGAACCCCCTGCCGGCCTCCTGGCGGAGGTGTCTGAACGTCCTGGGGCCTGCGGCCTCCGCCCACATCGCTCCCCCTATCAGAGCATCTCTAGTGACCCATTCCCGCCCGTTGCTTTGCCCTCCTCCTCCCCCGTTTCTCCTCTACCTGCCGCCCTCCATTTCCCTAAGCGTTTCCCAATTACCCCTGGCCCCTGCGTGGCGGCAAACGCCCGCGCCCCCTCGCGGCTGAAAGACTCACCTTGCGCTCATCCTCCAATCCACTCGTGAGGCGCAACTCTTGAGTCCACACTGACACTGGCAGGCGACGTCGAGGCCCCGGCAAATCCGACAGGCGCGATCGGCCCCCTCGAATGGCGGGCGAACCGATGCGCAAGACGATGTCGCAGAAGCAAGTTTGGAGCTTGGGGATCCGCGCAAGAAGCGAATCCACTCGCCCGAAGCGTAGCTCTGTGCCTGTCCGAGAGTCCCAGACCCCCGACGTCATGATTTTTTCATGACGCGACCCCCAGAGGTCTGGACCCATTCCCCGGGACCGGTTTTTCATCCTGAGTCGCTTTCTGACGGTCCCGAGGCCCGGTGAGAGCCCCCAGAGGCCGAAAATAGCGAAAAACCTCCCGTCGTGATTTTTTCATGACCCGAGGGGGTCGGGGGTGGGGGTCGATGCATCCCCCCCTCTGCAAATCCCCCCTATCGTTGCCCCTGACCGTCTCACGGCTCCCGGGGCGCCACCCTCCTCCGGCGGAGCCCGCCTCCCGCGGGCCTCTGCGCCGCCAAAGAGGAGAGAGGACGATTCCTTCGATCCCCCGACGGCGAGGCCCTCTGCCGGAGAGCCCCCGCGCGCTCGCTCGGCGCGGTGCCGGCGAACGTGCGGCGCGGGAGGGCCCGTGCTGGGATGCGGGATCGGGGCGACTGCTCGACAGTGTGCCCAGCTCGAAGCTCGAAGGAGGAGGAGGAGGAGGAGGAGTTGACAGGAGGAGGAGTGGAGAGCCACGCCCGGAGAAGCCTCGGGCCTTCAGGCAAGCAGGAATCAGGAGGAGGAGGAGGAGGAATCAGGAGGAGGAGGAGGAGGAGGAGGAGGAGGAGGAGGGAGGACTGGCGAACGAAGCACGAGTGGGGAGGGAGGGGAGACTGAGGGCGGCCGCAGAGGAAGGGGGGGGGTGGGGAGGTATCACCAGAGGCCGCCCAGATAGGGTGTCCGAGGAGATGGGATCGGAGCACCGCCGATCTATCAGCGATGCCTTTGCGACGTCAGCGATGATTCGGCGACGTTGGGGTGGAGAAGATCTGGCTCGGGATCGATCCGCATCGCCGATGCACTGGCGCTGTGGCGCGATCCTCCGACCCCATCTGCTCTGACCCCTTCGGGGAAACCTAGAATAACAGAGAGGGGGGCAGACGAGATCGATCTGGGAGGCCCAGAATAACAGAGAGGGGGGAGGGGCAGACGAGATCGACGCGCAGTGGTAAGGCAAGGCAGGAGCAATCGTGTCTCCGCGCGTCGGGAGGGGATCACGAGAGGCGAGCGTACGGCAAATTCGCGTCGTGTCGACCCCGGCGTTGGTTCCCGACACCGCGCTGGATCGTTCAACCTTGAACGATCGGCCGTCTCCGCAACGTCCGATCGTTCAACATCGACCGATTCTGGGCCGCCGTCGGCGTTCAACGTTGAACGTCGGCGGCGGGGTCGCCGCCGGTCGACACGACGCGAACCTACCGTATCCATATCCGCGCCCTCGGGGGCTGGGTTCCGGTCGCGACCCCGCGGATAGGCGGCCACGCGGACGTGTTCCGAGCGGGGCGTCTGCGAGCCCCCACATCCGTGCGTTCGCGGCCCAGGGTGAAGGGGCCCTGGGACACACACATAAATACACACAAATCAAAATATGCCCCATAGTTTCCCAGATTTTCTGGGTTTTTGTCTTCCCGCCCAATTCTCATATTTTCCCATACTTTCTGGGATTTTCCCATGTTTTCTGGGAAATCGACGATGAATTGTGTCTGTGTGTTTTCTCCCCTCCTGACAGGGGCCTGGCCCGCGAGGCCCACGGGGTAAGACGAGGCAGGAGCAGTCGGAGAGGGCGAGGACGGAGAGGCGGCAGCAGGGGCTCCCCGGCAGTGCACGCACGTGGGCTGCGAGCCTGATTGACAGCGGTGGCAATCGGGATGATCCAGATGAGGTTGGGGAGCTGCCCGGGCACGAACGCACGCTGGATCCCAAACGAAGCAGACTGTGCGTCTCTTCCCGGCCCTGCCTTTGGAACCGGCACCGAAGAATCGTCAAGGAGCACCACTCCCCTTCTGCACCTGACACTCTGCTGAGAAATATGCGTGTCCATGGAATGATGACGCACTCCCTCTTTAGAAAATGAACCCGGCGCGACCCCGAATATGCATCTTCTTTCTTCCGCATCGAGTCGTAGCGGTTCTGAGCAATGCGAGGTAATGCAACGTAAAGCATCGCTTGGCATTGTTCGGCATTGCTTAGAGTTGTTGATCGGCATGTCTTGGCATTGCTTGGCATTGAGGGCCGACGGTCTGCATTGCTTGGCGTGTCTTCACGCTGCATGGCATTCCTTGTCATTGCTTGGCACAACTTGGCATTGCTTGAGACACCCGCGCAAGCCGGGAAAGGCGTTGCTTGAGGAACCCGAGAAATCCCGAGGAACGCAACGCAACGCAAACGAGAAATCTGGGCAAGGCCTCTGGCAATTGACCCTGGACCCACCGGTACGTTCACAAGCCTTTAAGGGCCCCTTAGACGATGCCTAGTTGGGGAATCGTCGAGGATATTGAACTGGACGCATCGTGCGAGATACCTTCTCAAGCTGCTGGTAAATTAGACACGTCAACACCTACAAGACGTGGCGGACAACGTCGGGCGGCTCCGACTTAGAAGCTCCATTGATGGACGTTGGCATCGTCAAAATCATCGAACCTCATGGGCAGCGGCCCGCCATGATCGAGGCCGAGTGACCAGACCGCTACACGCCACCCTCTCTTAGACCATTGCACTATGTCATGACGACCGCGGCAACAAGCTGCCACTGAACCCGTCGAAGTGGTCATACCGTGGCACGTGAGGCCGCACTGTGTGAATTATGTATGCTTCCACGTCTGCACACACACACACACACTCACACATCCTGCATAGCTCCTGGCATTATGCAAACTCTCACAGCGACCTTCCCAAACCGTGCGAGCCCCCACCAAGCTCACAAGCGCGAGCGGCCTGAACTGGGACGCGGCCTGATGCAAGACAGTGAGCCCAGATTGCGCAGGACAAGGGAGATCACCTAAAACGCATAGCCAAGGCAATGCGAGTGCACATGGGACGTGTACTCTCTCTCTCACACACAAAAACACGCCCCTTGATTTCAAGAGCTTCAACCCTCGCCCAAGAGAATGCCCACATCATTGACGCCTGATGAATCACAGCAAACGCAACAATCCAGACGAGACGATGGAGTACATTCATCAGGCAAGCATCCGAGACACATCGATACAATCACAGCGCAAACTCACGAAACGCAGGACGAACAACACATGTTGGCTGAGAAATAACATCGCCTGTAGGTAACATCGGGACCGACTGAAAGAGGACACCCGAAAGACCACAAAGCTGTTTCGAGGTGGGCCCGTGCTCCAGACATGACGAGCACATGAAACGCGATGGGCACAACACGAAAAGTTGCCCTTGATCTTGCAGGGCCGACCTATCGCATGAAGAACCGCGCTCCTCCTCGTCGGCGAGGTACTGCCGCGCGAACTTCGCCGCGGTGCTCAGCTCCTTTCTGCGGACGCACCACGCCCACCCCTCGCACGCGTGCCTCCCCCCTCTTGTTCGGTGGCCCCGCTAGAACCGCCCGTGGAACCCCGTGAAGCAGCCCGGGAACCTTTGACACTACCTCCTCCAAGGAGGATGATCCTCTCCCTCCTCCTCCTCCTCCCTGGAGGCCCAGGAATTGTCGATTGTGGATTGTGGATACCCTCGGGGTCGAATGCGCGCGCGCGCCAGACTTTCACGCTGAGGTCGTGCGTGCGCCTCTGAATGTGTCTGTGGCGGTAGGCGCGTGCATGATTGAAGGGGCCCTGGGACACACGAATAAATAGACACAAATAACAGGATTCCCCATATGTTTAATTTTTTTTTCGATTTTCACGCACCTCCCATGATGTAGCTGTCGTCGTTCTGCTGCGACTTCCGCCGCGCCCTCAGGTGCGCCCCTCAAGCCGCGGGCGCGCCTCGTAGCCTGCTGGACTGGGCAGGCACGGACGCGCAGTACGCGCGCAAAAGTGGGTCCGCCAGGATGCACCCTGCAAACTTTTGGGCCCCGGCTGCTTGAGAAGAGGAGGAGATGGAGGAGGGGGAGGGGGAGGAGGGGGAGGAGGAAGAGGAGGAGGAGGAGGAGGAGGAGGAGGAGGAGGAGCGAGGAGGAGGAGAAGGGGGAGGAGGAGGGGGAGAAGGAGGAGGACGAGGGGGAGGAGGAAGAGGAAGGGTGCGCAGCCGTGGCGCAACCGATATATGCCGGAGCGCGCGGCTAAACAATAGAGGGCGGCGCCTCACGAGGCCGTCACCAAATGCGCGCCGAAGACGTGACGGGGGGTAGGGAAGGACAGCGGTACTGCACTGTATGCGGCGACACCTCCTCTGCCAGTTCCCCCACTGCCACCACCTCCCGCCAGTGGCCCCAGCGGCACGAACATGCCGACCGCGGCCGCGAGGGGAAGGCCAGGGGCCAGTCCACCGGCCTCCGTCCTCCTGTGGGAAGAGGACCCTGGCGCTGTTCTCGCCGGCCGACTCGATGACCACATCCACGCCCGACGCGGGGCCGAAGACAACGGAGCACGCATGCCAGCGGACACTAAAGTGGGCAGGCCGTTGTCCTTGTCCTTGCCCCTGCCTGGGCCCATAGGGCGACGCGGCACATGATCTGCCCAAACGTCGTCGAACGACAGGACCTCGTCGTCATTCGCCATGCCGTTGCCGTCCACCTCCGCCTTGCGAAGCTGCGCTCAACAGCCGCCGCGAACATCAAACGCTCCGAAAGGGGGCGCCACGCGGACAGCGCCGCCGCGCCCGCGTGGCCGCCGTCGGCGCTCAGGCGCCGCCGCGGCCGCCGCCAACGGAACGTTGAGCAACGTTGAACGCTGCGACGGCTGCACGCAGCAACCCTGCGCGAAGCAGCCGCGCACCCTCGCGGGAGTGACCCGCGGCTAAACCGCAGGCGGCGTGCACGGCCAGGAGGGCCTCGCGCGAGGCATCCTCGGCACAGCGCCGCCCGTCCATCGCCCTGAGCATCAGCGCGCCGCGGCGGCGGAACCTGCGATGCGAACTTGAGCGGCACTGGGCTCAAGGATGATAATTCGGAGGAGGAGGAAGACGAAGAGGAGGAGGAGGAGGAGGACGATGATGAGGAGGAGGAAGAGCATGAACAGGAAGAGGAAGGGCCCCGCTCGCTGCCCTCCCTCGCCGCTGGGCGTCGCGCGAACATCGCACAAAACGCATGGCTATCCTCCGTGGACTCCACGGCGGCGTCCGCCAGCGCCGGCGCTACCGCGACCGCCCAGGAAGCGGCCGCCTCCATCCGGCGGCGGTGGCGGCGGTGTCGTCATCGTCGTCGTCGTCGTCTTCGTCGGCGGCCGCGGCGGCGGCAACGGCGGCGTCGGCGTCGGCGTCGGCGTCGGCGTCGGCGTCGGCGTCGGCGTCGGCGTCGGCGTCGGCGTCGGCGTTGGCGGCGACGTCGTCGGTGTCGTCGGCGTCGGCGGCGACGTCGTCGGTGTCGTCGTCGTCGTCGTCGTCGTCGTCGGCGTCGGCGTCGGCGTCCGCGTCGGCGTCGGCGTCGGCGTCGGCGTCGGCGTCGGCGTCGTCGTCGGCGTCGTCGTCGTCTCGGGCGTGGGCGCTGACCGGGGGTGCACGTTGGCGGGCGTGCTGAAGAGGGGGGGGTGAACGCATCGCGGCCCGGGGCACGTGAGCGGGCGAAGGGGGGCCAGGAGGCGAGCTGAGCTTAGGAGGAATGCCGTGGAATCTGCGAGGTCCCACATAGCCCTGACAATACCTTCCAAATACACATCCACACATCGAATCACACACATACACACGCACACACACCCAAACGCACCTAGTCCTACACGCACCTTGTCCTCAACCCCTTCTTCGACACTCCCGACGTTAGCCGATCGTCGGGGTCAGGTTATGGTAGTTCAGACGGTTTTTCAAATTCACTCGGTGATAGCACAGGCTACCCCTGGTTGGAGGAGGGTCAAGGGGGAGCGCGGTATAGGTGGCGATCATGGTGGAGGAGGGGTGACCACCGGAGAAGCCGGAGGAGCAGCGGGAAGAGCAGGGAGGAACGCCAAAACAGCAGAAGGAGAAGCAGAAACGCTGAGGAGGAGGAGCAGGAGGAGCACCAGAGCAGCAGCAGCAGGAGCAGCATGGGGAGCAACAGGAGCAGCAGAAGCAACAGGACGAGCAGAGTCAGGACAGGGCAAAACAGGGTGTAGCGCTGAGGGTGGCCCCGCGCCCGTCACATGCAGGGCAGCCGGGCTCGCTACAAGACGACATCGAGAAACAATATGCGTAGCGCTGTCGGGGCCATCCGGTCACGCGAACGCGCTCAGGTCCAATCCAGAAGCTTGGCGTGCCAACGCCCGTCCTCGCATTGCTGAGTTCGGCTTTGCAATCGGCATTACCTCTCCTGCTGCTGGTCGCCCCAACTGCGGTAACCTGCTCGCCGGAAGAGTCCTTCGGCCCGCCCGGTGGCGCGCGTAATCCAGTCTACCCAACTTTCCTGCTCAATGCTCATATCGGCAAGTTCGACATGACCTCTCGGCGTTTGAATAATTCGCCGCATCATTTTTCTCTCCTGGGTTTGCAATATGCGAGCCCTCTCTGCCATCATCGTCCAGCGCCCGCGGCCTCATGGTACGGAGGAAGCCACCGTCGCGTCGAACAGACGCATTCTGCAACGCAGCGGATCATGCTCATTGGTCAACTCCTATTTAAATTTCCCGGACGCTGCCCACACACGAAAGAAGCTTTGAGTCAGTCCGACGTCGTGGAAATCAGCAAACGAAACCAGCCTTCCCGGATAGACAGCGTCACCGTCAAAAGAGACAACGTCGACGTAGCCTTCCCCCACCTGGACTTGCTTCCGCCGCAGCACCCCTTTGCGTACTTATACATCAGATAACATTTCTGTCTGGCCCATGTGCAGCTTGAACCCGCGTTCCCTGGCTCCCGTCTGCAAGTCGCACAGCACGTGGCGGACCTGGGCAGGAGTCGATCCCACCAATAAGATGTCGTCAGCAAGACGGACATGTGTGAGGCACTCGTATCTCATGCGAACGCCGCGCCAGTCTTTTCTCCACGCCGGCTTTAAATCGCGCATGAAGTGCTCCAGGACCGCACTGAAAAGAGCTGGGCTGAACGGGGCCTCCTTGGCGGGTGCCGCGCTCACGCTTGTACGTTCGGCTGCCCTGGTCTGACACGATTTGCGCTGTCTGGCACTAGGTGGGGGACGAACCAGAGCTTGAATGCACGGCTCAGAAACATGTTGGGCCGGAGCGTTGTCCATGTACTGTAGGGGGAAACAGAATCGAAGGCCTTTTCAAAACCAACTGCGACAACCCGAATCACTTTCCCTAACTCCCAACACTTTCGTGCAATACTGAAGATGTCACTAGATGGTCGTCGCAAAAGAACCCTTTCTTAAAACCGGCCTGGTCGATGGACTGCTCTGGCGCCATATATACTTGTAACCATTCGTGCATGGTCATGCTGTAGAGTTTGTACAAACTTGGCAATGTTGAGATCGGACGAAAATTCTGTGACAGCTTAGGATCCCCTTCTCTTGAAAAAAGGACTGATGCTCGAGAATGCTTCCGCGAGGCTGGCGGCTCCTCGCAGTTGCAGAGCACGTCTGTGCATAAGGCTCCAAAAGTTTCCCAAAGAGCTGGCCCACCGCATTTGAACAGTTCTGCCCTTATCCCCCGACCGTCAGCAGCTTTCCCCCTCCTCATGCGTTTCACTTGCGCCTGGACCTCGTCGACAACGACAGGGGAAACTTCGAAGCATCCAATTCCGTCGGCTGCAGTTTGCGCCTCCCGTGCGGGACGCTGTCGTTCAGCGTACAAGGCCTCATAAAAAGGTCGCGAATACACCATCCATTTCTTGGCGGTCTGTGCGGGTCCGCCCCTCGGAGTCGAGGACGCGGGCGCGCCTTCCTGCCGAGATTGTGGATAGCAATCATATTATGTCGCAGGTCCTTGAATTTCTTCAGATTGCACGCTCATGTGTTTTATATGACTTTCTCTCTGCAGCTCCTTGCTGATGGCTGTGAGCGGCCTGTGGTTGTCCCCAGCATGCTCACGTCATGCTGCTCGTTTTTCTGCAATCAGATTACGGGTTTGGGCGTTTTGGCTCGGCTTACCCTGGTCTCGGCGGCGTGAGCAGTCAGATTGGCACACCAAAAACTGGACCAGGGCATGTTCGATAATATCGCTACGCTCACGAGCGCTGGCAAGCCGATCCAGTCGCGACCCTGGAGAGCCTCGTCAACCTTCTCTGAAAACAGATTGCACGGAAGAGGAGGCCATTTTCCCCTCTCTGGCGGTCGTTCTCTGGCGGCGCTCGCAAGACGGACCCGGATCTCGAAAGACACGCACCTGTGGTCTGCTCCGACACAGACGGTGTTCAATGCCTCGGTGTCTATGTACGGCTATGCCGACGGCCTGCGATGTCATGCAGAAGTAATAAACTTGACCGCGGCATCCAAATTGTAGGTGCGTTCACTGTTTCTCGAAAGGCTTGTTTGAAACATGTGATTACAACTGACAAATTGTCAGAAGGAGCCCATGAAAACATCCATTATCCTCTCTGATTTTTCCTCCCAAGCCCATAACTCCCACACATCGGTCGGCCAAGTGGCTGCCCCTGGCTCCGACGACCGCGTTCCAGTCCCCGCCAACGATGAGGACGAGTTTGTTCCTTTCCGCGTCCAGCTTGCCAGACGACAGGACGCGATAGACTGCCTCAACTTCTGCATCCGGCAGAACACTGTGCCTGGAAGGTAGACCGAGACAATGCGCATACGCGTGGCCCCAAGCGCCACATCAAGCCAACATACCCTGTCTGCTATAGCAGAAAATGAAGTAATCGAAGACAACCACCGATTGTGTAGGACCGCAACACCGTTTCTCCCAGTATCGCCTCCGACTCCGCAGAAGAGCAGCATCAGGACCTGCAGGAAGTGGACGGAAGGAAGAGCACCAGAGGAGGAGCAGGAGCAGGAGCACCAGAGCAGCAGGAGGAGCAGCAGGTGTAGCAATATCGAATCATTCCCGCCGCCCCTGACGTTCCCAAAATTATAGTACGTGCGGGGAGAGGTGGCGGTAACACGTTTTATCTCGGCGGCGAGCGAGGGGGGGAAGGGAGAAGGAGAAGGCCTCCTCAGAAGTCGGCGGGACTTCTCGGAAGGCCTCCGTCCTTCCTCGTCCTTCTGACAGGTTTTCGTTGTCCTCGGGGGGAGCCCTAGAAAATCTATCAGAAGGCGGGGGGGGGCTTCCGAGCCGTCTGAGGAGGCCCACCCATTCTCGCTTCCCCCCTCGCTCGCCGCCGACCATCCCCCGCGTGGACCATCCCCCTCCGGCCGCCACCACAACTCTTCCGCGAAGGCGCCCCACGGGGCCCCACGGGGCCCGCGCGCCAGGCCGGGCCGCTCCTCGACGGCCCCCCCCTCCGGGGACGGCGGAGGCCGGGAGGCGCCGGCAGAGCCTGCCCTCGCGACTCTGGCCTGCGGCGCGCGGCCGTGAGCCGTCGGTGGTGGTCTGCGCCTCAGCGGCCGGAGATCGGCGGCCAGCGAGGGGGGGAGGGTGAGGAGGAGGGGGCCTTCTCAGAGGGCGGCGGGACTCCACGGAAGGCATCGGGCCTCCTGAGGAGCGCTCCGCGTCTTCGGGCAAGCCTTGGGAAGCTTCTGGGGACTTCCGAGCCCTCTGGAAGGCCCGCCCCTTCCCACTTTCCCGCTGGGCGGTGGTGGTTGACTGCTTGCCAGACCACCCCGAGCTGACCCGAAGACCCACATTTCAGGTTTGGGGGGGGTGCGGGCTCCACATGTGTTTTTTCAGTGTTCCCGACGCGCCGCCCCCCACTGGGGATGGAGGGCACACTGGGGCCGTCGGGTTGGGCTGGGGGGCTTTGGGGGGCGGTGGCGGTCTGCCTCTGAGCGGGACGAAGCACGGCACGGCACAAACTCCTCGGCAAGCGGTGACGCCCCAGGCCAGCGGCGGCTGGAAAGCTCGGGCCCCCACGCGCCGACGTGGGGGGGAAGGATCGGGGGGGACAGGCTCAGGGGGGGAACTTTGGACGCCCGAAATGGGTACCGAAAAAATGGGTACAATGCCCAACAGCAAATGTTGTCCCAAGCCAACAGCGGCCGCTGTTGGGCAGGCGGCCTCCTGTCTCGAATGGACACAGGCCGCGGCGGCGTGGACAGCGAGCCCTGTTCAAAATGAACAAGATCCGCTGTTGGGCATAGTACCCATTCTTTCAGTACCCATTTCGGGCGTCCAGAGGAACTATCGGCCCTGAACCGGCGACACGTCGCCGGCAGACCGGCGACGGGCCCTCGGCAGCAGTATACCGAACGCTACTGGGCGGCGTGGGCTGCCGGGCCCCCGCCGGCGATCCACGGGCAAGGGCCGCTGCCGTCGCGCCGCCAGCGCCCGCCATCCCACGCGCGCGCCCGACGGGTGGGGCACGACGCGGAAAGAAGGACTCTTGTTCTCGGGCCGTTCCTTCGATCTAGGCCGGGGGACCTCCTCGTGGCTCGTGCCAGGGGTGGCTGGAGAAGGCCCTTCGTTCCTTGCTCGGCGTTCCTTGCGGTAGCACGGTGACTGTATGGCGCCAGTGGACGCGACCGCCACCGCTGCGGGACGGGCGGGCGCCCCACGCCGCACCGCCGCAGCCCGCTGGGGCTGCCGTGGCCCAGACGGTCATGGCGGCCTGGCGTGGCGATGGAATGCGTGGAGGCACCACCGAGGATGCTGCTGCTGCTGTTCCGGCCTCGCGGCGGCGGCGGCGGCGGGAGAGGAAGAGGAGGAAGGGCTTGGCGGTGCGCCAGGCGAGCGACGACAAGGACATGACGGAGGGACAGAGTCCGGCGCAGAAGAAGATGGCCCGTGGGGGCGAGGCTGCGTCACCAGCGCCAGAGCAGCACACGGAGGTGGATGACTGGCTGCCGCCGCCGCCACTCGGCGATGATGGCCAGAAGTACCCCCAGGAGGTGGAGGTCGAGGCTCGATGTCCTAGGGACCTTCCCGAACGTAAGCTCACGCCTCATGCGACCTGGGCCCAGACCCAGAGAATCAGAGGAGAGCGATCTCGGGAGCGGCAGCGTTTCCGAGACGCATTTCCGAGACCTACCGAAGTGTTGCTTCCGCGATAGCTAGCTCAAGGAGCCTAGGCCGCGGTGTAGCGACAAGGACGGCGTGTGGCAATTCTGTACAGAACGGCGCACAGCACCGCACGCTGAGCGGCGCGGATCTTACGAGGTACGCGCAGGCCTACCCGAAGACAAGGTGCCGCTGGCGCTTCCCAGTGGCCCTTGGAGTGGTTGGTACTGGTACGGTGCATGAAATCCGCCGACCCTGTCGGCGTGTGTGAGTGGCTTGTCTGTTCGAGTCGTCGTCTCCGTCAGTCGTCGTCTCCGTCGTCTCCTTTCCCTGCACCCTCCTCCTCATGCTTGTCTGCGCGAGAAAAATCTAGCAATGTTGTAATCGAGTCGAAGGGAAGCCCCTTCCCTTTGATCCCTCCCCCGTCGGGGGGGAGAATCCCGAGGGGGGGGGGGTCAGATACCCATCCCCCCCTGGGGGGCCCGGGGCCTCAGAAAGTACCAAGACAGGCCAAGAGTGCCCCAAGAGGCTGCCGAGACGGTCCAAGAGGGTCCCCAATCGCCAAACTATCGGTCCAAACGCCTTCGCGCCCTCCAGACTGCCCAGGAGGTCTCCAGGACGCCCCAAGACGCCTCCAATAGCATTCCCGAGAGGGCTCCAAGAGGCTACATGTATTGATGTTCCGTGCCTTTTGTTGAAAGAGATTTGGGCGTTCTCGTCTCCGACGCTCCAAAACGGGCCCCAAGACGGCCCACGACGGCTCCAAGAGGGCCCCAACACAGCCCAAGAGGACCCCAAGACAGCCCCAAACGCCTCCAAGACGGCCCAAGAGACCCCAAAGACGGCTCAAAGAGCGTGCCCAGACGGGGGACCCGAATGGACATTTCGAGCGCCCGGCCCCAAGTGGCTCCAAGGAGGACACAAGAGGTTCCCAAGAGGCCCCAAGAGGCGCACGAGGGGTCCCCAGGAAGCCCGAAGAGACCCCCCAAGAGGCTCCCAAGAGGCCCCCAAGAGGCTCCCAAGACGCTCCCAAGTGGCCCAACAAAGTCTGCCCAGAGGCCCCCGATAGACTTCCAAAGAGACTCCAAGAACCTGAGGACTCTGGCCCACGTCAGCGTCGTCGCCGTTGCCGCCGCCACCGCCGCTGTCGTCGTCATCGTCGCCGTCGTCTCCCTTCAGGGTCGGCGGCACCGGCCATAGCATAAGGCCTTCTCAATTAAAGTAAATCATGCGTATCATCAAACAACTGTTTAGAATTGCTCTTTCGTCAGTCGGAGGCCTGCATATCGGGCATCTTGCTCATAGGAAAGACGCTTTCGCTGCATTTTCGCAGCTGGTGTCATCTCGAGGGCCCGTGGTGCGTCATCGACTTTCTCAGCATTGTGATTTTACAGCTGGCGTTGGACAGTCGGGGATGGACAGACCCCCCTTTAGTAAAACGTGGTCTAGTGAAAACGACCTGAGGCCCAAACCTGGCGGGCGCAAGCCTGGAAAATAACGGCCACGGCGCCCTCTCGACAACCGAAAACGGACAATTCACTAATCGACGTGTCACTGTTGGGGGTTCTGTCCACCCCCGAGGCAGATCGCGTGCAACATCGGCATCCGAAGAGCACGCTGCCCCTGCGAGGCGACCCCTCCGCAAGGGCCCCTCCGGTGCACGCTGCCCCCGAGAGGGAGGATGGCACGCGGCGAGCGGGCTTGGCGGCGCCACAGCGGTTCTCCAGCACCAGGCCGCCAAGGAGGACTGGGCTGAACGGGACCTGGTTTCGTGAGGTGTACCGGGGGACGCCCTGCCGCCCCCTTCCACTGACCGGAACTGCCGTCACCCGAACAAACGCCAGCTGCGGCAGACCTGGCTTCTTGATTCTGGCCAGCTTAGGGGCTCCGGGGCCCTGCTGCCGTCGGGGCCTTGACCTAAGGAGCCCAAAATAAGGAACGAGGCCCCTTTTTGTCCATGAGTGAAACTTCGATTTCCGATCGAAAACCTAAGGAAAGCCTGAGGCAAGCTGCGAAACACTTGAGGAACGCGGAGCCCCTCCCCAACGAAAAGGGCTCCTTCTTCAGGGCCCCGACTGTACTAACCGGGCCCCCTTAAGTGGGCTCCTGGCTGTACCCGAGCGGGCCTCTTCGCACAGCCGCACGCCCGCACACGCCGGCCCCAAAGCGGGCTGCCCCCCGCACCACGGGGGGCCCTGCTGCCACCAGGACGGGCGGCGGGCGGCCTCCTCCCCGGACCCTCCTCTCCGCCTCCCCCCCCCTCCTCCTCCCGACGCCCTCTGGACCAGGAACACACACGACTCGCACCACCCCGCCTGCGGCCCCACGGGGCTTCGCGTATACCCTGAACTCCGGCTCGGGTTTTTTCTGCGTAGTGTGCGCTGCGTGCGGCCCCCCGACGGGCCGTAGCGTAGAGCAGCATGGAGGGGCGTAGGTGGGGAGCTGCCGTTCGAATTCTGTTGGTCGACCCTCCGCCAGCCCCCCCCATCTCCCCCTTCTGGGGTCTTCTGGCCCCCAGTGGACTTGCTTCCCCCTCCCTCTCCCTCATGGGCCGGCCTCGCCTCCTCCTCCTCCTCCTCCTCCTCCTCCTCCTCCTCGCTCTCATCTTCGGCGGGCGACGCCCCAAGAGCTCAAAAAAACGAGCCGAGTGGTGTACCCCAAGCGCCGATCCCCACCAGGCAAGCAGCCCCAAGTGCTGCCAGTCAAGCGCTCGAGTCGCCATGGCGAGATCGACAGCGATGGCCCCCCCTGGCCCCTTCTTTTCTCAAGGGGAACTGGGAGACACAAATAAATACACACAAATAAAAATATCCCCCATATGTTTCCATATTTTCTGGGTTTTTGTCTTCCCCACCACTTCCCATATTTTCCCATATTTTCCTGGGGATCGACGATTAATTGTGTCTGTGTGTTTTTCCCCCTCCTGATTTTCGCATGGGGGAAACCGATCCTGAGGGAAGCGAGTCCTGGACTCTGGGGCCTCCCCCCGGGACCGGAGTTCTTCATCCCGGCGTCGGCTTCTGACAGTCCCGCGGCCCGTGGGAGGCTCCGAAAGCCCCGAAGGCGGCGGGAATTGGAGGCCTGGAAATTGGCACCAACACCAACACCAGGGGGCTGCCTCCACAGGGGGAGGATGACCCAAGATATCGGCGTTGGTGGTAATAATTCGGCCCCCCCCTTGGAGGCCAGAATATTACCACCAGCACCGAGACCGGGATCCTCTTCCCTCGGCGGAGAGGCACGCCGCCGACAGTGGTGTCGGGTCAACCTCGAGGCCTGCGAGAGGAACCTCAGGAACCGTCTCCCTCAGCACCCGCACGGCGACCTGCCCTCTCGGGGATCTTCTGACCCGGGTCAATCCAGACCCGGGTCAGCAGGAAACAAAAAACTGCAATGCAGGAAAAAAAACTGCAACGCAGGTCTTCGCAAACCCGGGTCAGCCAATATGCGCGGCCGCCTCGCGGCCACGAGCGGCTCCCTGACCCGGGTCGGCCAGGGGGGGGCTTCGCAGGATCCTGCAGGATCTGGCGCCCTGGCTGACCCCCGTTTGCATTGACCCCCGTCTCGAGGCTCCCGACCCTCTCTGACAGAGCTCCCGCCGGGGCCGCGAGCTGCGCAGAGCGCGATCCTGTCTGCACCCCTGCGCGTGGCCGCTTCCGTGGGTGGTCTGGGTGCCCACCCCGGCCATGGATGGTTCCAGATGACTCCAGACAGACGCCTCGAAGATGGTGGTACATGGCTAAGGCGAAGCCAGGACGAAGATCAGCGCGGGTGGGGAGAGGTCGAGCATGTCTGAGATCTGGCGGCTCTGGAGGATGTCTCGGGCGCAGCGGCCTTCTCAGATCAGAGCGTTCCGAAACGCTCTGAGAGCGTCCCGGAACGCTCCAGAATGGATTCATCCTCGTCCCAGCCCCGTCCGAATGGCCCAAGCTGGCCCAAGCTGGCCTCCAGCTTTGCCTCCAAAAGGCCCCAGGAAGGATCCAACCTTGCCCCTGGCTTCGCCCGACGGGTCCTGGGCCTCCCGATTGCGCACCCGAGCCAGACAATTCGAAACAACGCCTTGAGGCGGATCAGGGACAATCGACTTTTCTGAAGGGGCCCCAGGACATACAAATAAACACACACACACAAATAAATAAATAGATTCCCCATATTTTCCTACACTTTCTGGGATTATATCTTCCCCCCCACTTCCAATAATTTCCTATATTTTTGGGGGAATCGAGGATTAAGTGTGTCTGTGTGTTTCTTTTCCTCCTGATTCTCACATGTTCGCTTGCCCCGTGGGCCTCGGAGGCATCTGCACGCTCTCCACGGCCCAGGAGAACGGCACAAGAGAGGCCCAAAGCGACTCCTCCTCCTCCTCCTCCTCCTCCTCCTCCTCCTCCTCCTCCTCCTCCTCCTCCTCCTCATCCCAGGGGTCGCCGTGCGCGCGCAGGATAGACTCCGCGGCCCTCCAAACAAAAAGAGGCTGCATGCACCGCCGCGCGGAGCTGTGCGCAACGTTCCCTGGCACGCGGTCGTGCGGAGGGGCTATACGCCGCGGCCGTGCTCCCCTCGGGAGACCTCCGGAGAGCCTCTGGGAACCTCCGGAGAGACCTCCCCCGCATCCTTCGACGGCCTCCGGTGCCACCGCGACGGCGTCGAGACGCCGCGCGTGCCCGCGCACTCCCGCGCTGGAGGAGGAGGAGGAGGAGGAGGAGGAGGAGGAGGAGGAGGGGGAGGAGGAGGGGAGAGGAGGAGAGGAGGAGGAGGAGGAGGAGGAGGAGGAGGAGGAGGAGGAGGAGGAGGAGGAGGAGGAGGAGGAGGAGGAGGCGGAGGTGGAGGCGGAGGCGGAGGCGACGCGCTCCATCGCACGGTGCCTCGCACTGCCGGCGCGCTGAAATGGCGCACGTGCCCGTGCGCCCCGCGCCTCCTGTCTCCTGCTGCCCCTCCCGCGGCCCACGGGCGCCTGCAGGGCGCGCTGCGGAGAAGCCTGGAGGCAGGCGCGGGGGGAGGGACGAGCTGGGGAGAGGGGGAGCTGACCTGGGGAGCTGGGGGGAGGGGGGGAAAGAGGAGGGAGGAGAAGGGGGGATGTGGCATGAGGGCTCCTCCTCCTCCTCCTTCTCCTCCTTCTCCTCCTCCTCCTCCCACTATTCCCCTCAATGTTCTCAACGGGTTACAAAACCTCTTCCTCCTCCTCCTGCAAGACATCGCCTGAGGGCACACCTGTCTGGACGAGGTCCCGTGGGTGAAACCTCGGACGAGACCGCCAGAATATGCGACCCGTACGTCCGCTGTCGTACTGTGTACTGTGATTCATACGTGATCTGAGGACAAATCCGCGCGCTTCTGTTATCATTGACTGTTGTAGCTTATCAACTTTCTCTGAGGGTAGTTCGCCAGGCTTGGAAACCCGTGCCAAGCATGTCGTTGGTCTCAGCGGCATGGGTAAGTCGATGGTGGAATGTCTTGCATTTCGCAGTCAATGAATGCTGCTCATAGCTAGAAGATGTCGGTGAGGCCCTGCAAATTCTTACATCCAAAGAGGGCTCTGAAGCAATATGCATCGGACAAATTCGTCAGCCTCGAGACAGCTCGGACAACTCCAGGGACCGGTCCAGAACCCTCGTGAAGCCTCCGAGGACTGTCGTGGACCTGCGAAAACATCGGAGCTTTCGACCCACCCCAAGAGCCCTCAGATCCCCCTGGCCCTCAGATCCCCTGGCACTCCCATCAAATACTCCTTCTGCGGGACTCCGCGAGAAAGGACACGGGAGCCCGCCGCCTCACTGGCCACACGCCGGCACTACGAGCACTGGACTGTCAGGTGGAAGTAGCTGTCGCGAGTGGGACCACAGGGAGGGGGAGAGTGTCGCCACAATGCACACTGCAGCTCAAGCAGGGAAGAGAAAGGAGCAGCGAGACGACGCCGTGGTCTCTGGATTCCGCTGGCTACTGTAACGCCCGAGACGCTTAAGAGGCTACGGAGAAGGAGGAAGGTAGACGGGACCTGCCCTACATGTCGATGGTCGGTATGCTGCTCGTTATTTGGAAAAGAGGGAGGGGGTGGTGGTCCTGAAGGCTCTGGGGGAATCGGGCGGGCTCGAGGGGGTCCACGGCCGCTCATTGGGCTCTGGGAGGTCGCCGCAGTGCAGCCTGGCAGCCGCCGAACTCCGGCAGGAGGGGGAGATGGGCAGGAGGAGTAACGAAGGAGCAACAGGAGCGTCCCCCGATGCATCCAAATCGATGTCTGCTGCTCGGGGAACACCTCCTTGGCTTCCTCTAGGCGGCGGGCGAGGGGGGAAAGGCGAAGGAGAAGGCCTTCTCAGAAGGCGGCGGGACTTCTCAGAAGCCCTCGCGCCTTCTGAGAAGTTTGTTCTGTCTTCGGGGAAGGCTCAGGAAACTTCGCAAAAGGCCACGGAACTTCCGAGACTTCTGAGAAGGCCCGCCCCTGCTCAATTCCCCCTCTCGCTCGCCGCCGATCCTCGTCGTAGTCCTTCTCCTCCCCCCCCCACGCCCTCATCCCTCCCTCTTCTCCTCCTCCAGGCCCGACCAACGCACGCCATGCGCCCCTGGGAAGCGACCCCGGAGATCCGACGCCCCAGCCGATGAGTTCGCATCCGCCTGCGAGCAGGCGCCGACACGGTGGGAGCCGGAGCTCGCGAACTCCCCAGGAGCAGCTCGAGTACAGTCAACAAGTGTAGTAAGGATGCGCGATAGGGATGCAAGGGCTGGGACGCCCATTTCGAAGCTTTTCGAGCGGGGCGCGGCCAGCGAAAGCGGCGAAGGATGGACCGAGGAGGCAAGGATGCAGGGGTGCCCTTGGGAAGGTTGCCTAGCCTTACTATGCGGGTTGACTGTGCTCAACATGGTGTGAACTGCAGTGGGCGCTGGCACGAGAATGCGCTGGACGAGCCAAGATCGGCTACACCGTTTAGAACGATCTTGAGCAGACGGCGAACCACATATGACCACAATGATGCGTGCCACTGTTGGTCAAGGACCCGTTGGAGAAGCGCTGACTGGACGATTCCGAGAGGGATCGAGAAGGTGGAATAGCTGGAAGCTTGGCCAATCATGGGGTTGGGTGGACGGAGCTGACTCAGCCCCATGTTCCCTCAACCGCATTTGGAATCCTGTAGACAGCGCTCATTCCCCAGAGCTCGATTGCCCGAGGAAAGCGCGTACCCGAACACAAACACCCATTATTGTATACAGCTGGTGGCCCTCGCATTGTATACAGCTGGTGTCAGTCGGAATTGCCCGTGGGTGCTGTCCAAGCGTATGCCACAATTATTTTGGTCATGTCCGCATCAGATCTTCTCTACTTGCTCTCCCCTTGATGCCGCTCTACCTCCTCTCACGAGTAAATTCATAGTTCCATATTTCCTCCTCTACGCCTTTTTCCTCCGTCCCTTTGTATCCCATCATTCCACATCTATGCGCGCAAATATTTCCGCACATACACACATACATACATTCATACGTGCATGCATGCATACATATATACGTGAATGCATGCATGCATACATACATACTTACATACGTACAGACAGACAGACAGACAGGCAGACAGACAGACAGACATGCATACATACAGACATATGCACACCTACACAATACGCAGGCAGAATCATCGCCCCCACTGGCCACGCCCCCGGGCCGAAGGCCTCAAGGGCTTGCGCCCCTTTGCACGGGCGCCCCATGCGAGCTGCCTGCAAAATCGGCCACCCCTCCCGGACGAACTCCCCAAGGCGCCGCGCCCCATGCAAACGCCCACCCAGACAGGCCAGCCGGGGGCGGCCAGGGTCCTCGGGGGCTCGCGCCCGTCTGCACAGGGCGCCCCACGCAAACGGTCCCCGAAGAAGGCCAACCCCCCTGGAGACCGGGCCAATCTGGGAGGGACAGGGCTCGCTCGGGCCTCCCGTGGGCTCCAGGACGACCTCCGACGTTTCGAAGGCGGCCGAGACGGCCCGAGGATACCCCCGACGAGACGTCCAGCAGGGCCCCAAGAGGGTCAACTCGTGAACATGCAGATGGTTCTCGCATGTTTTACGCATGGCGGCTCGTTCGGTCTCGAGGCCCCCGGAGGTCCCAAAAATGCCGCCAAGGGGCCCCCGAGAGGCCTCCCACGAGACCCCCAGAAGCCTTCTCGAAAAGCGTGTTGCCTGCGACCCAGTTTGGTGCTCACGCTTCCCCAAGAAGCCGTCGAACGCCTTCCTCCTCCTCCTCCCAGGACTCCTCCCCCCCTGTCGGGTCCCCAATCCTCCTCTTCGCCCGCCACGGGCTTGAGCAGGGACCGACCGTCCTAGCAGTCCTGTAAACCTACCACGAACTGCTCCTAGAACCCAAGAGCGTTCGAATATCAAAAACCAGGTTCTTATAACATAAACCCGATGTATTGAAACAAGACAGCCTCAGCCAGAAATGTTCTAAAAACATTTCGTGAAGACCACCCAACGGTTCTTAGAACATTCTTTGGTGGGCCAATCGGCGAGCCAGGACGCCTCGCCACTGCTTGACGGGCACGCCGACATGTAGCATCAGTGGTGCAATGCGGGCCGGCGCGAGGAGGCCTGCAGTCCCCTTCTCATGTCCGCTCTCTCTCTCTCTCTCTCTCTCTCGGAGGAGGAGGAGGAGGAGCAACGATAGGGGGGGACTGGCATAGGGGGGATGCATCGACCTGGAATCGGCGATACATCGCCGATAGATCGGCGATAGGCCCTCGATAGTGAATCCGCACCTTCCTGGGCAAGTTGGGGCTATCGGGCCCCTATCGGCGATCAATGGGCGATTGGGGGTCGATGCATCCCCCCCTATGCCTGTCCCCCCCCTTTCGTTGCCCCTGATTTCTCTCTCCGAAGCTCTGTGTAGAAACAAAGGCACAGCGTGTACTGTAAAAGCTCGACCACAAGAAACCTTCCACGAGAAGCCCAACCCTGAGACCCGAGGACGTCCATCGACTTCTGGTGCGGGAGCGCCACGCTTTCCGCAGCGCAACCCTCGAAACCCCCAAAAAAACAGGGCACTCTGGAGGCCAGCGGGGCGCCTCTTGGCACGAGCTTCCACTGGATCCAACCGGGGGGCGAGGAGGGGCGAGGGAGGAGGAGGAGGGAGGAGGGAGGAGGGAGGAGGGAGGAGGGAGAAAGAGGAGGAGGAGGGAGGAGGAGGGAGGAGGAGGGAGGAAGAGGAGGAGGAGGAGGAGGAGGAGGAGGAGGAGGAGGAAAGAAGAGGAGGAGGGGCGAGGGACGAAGAGCACCCCCCTCCTCCACTGGCAGCCAAGACGCACCCGCGCGCGCCAGGCCTCCCGGGGTGCGGAGACGAAGCTGGGCGCCTGGGGCTTGACGGGCGCAGCACGGGGCGCTCCGGGACGCAGTCGTCCCGTCGCGTCGCCGCGGCCGCCGTCGTCCTTCTCCTCGACTTACGTTGCACGAGCGTAGGACTGCGAGAGCCGTCGCATCCACCTCTTCCACCTCCTCTTCCTCCTCCGTCCCTCCCTCCCTCCTCCAGTCCTCCTCCAGTCCTCCTCCAGTCCTCCTCCAGTCCTCCTCAAGTCCTCCTCCTCCTCCTCCTCCTCCTCCTCCTCCTCGTGATCCTCCTCCTCCTCCACCTCGTCGTGATTCGTCTGCGTTTTTGTTCGCAGCTCCTCCAAACCAGCTGGAGAGGAAGGGGGATCGCCCCACGCCCTCTCCTGCAGGTCTGCCTGCCTGGCCACTCATTATTCCCCCATCTCGCCTCGCGCGCGTCGGCCCCCTTGACGGCCACACGCTGCACGGTTCCTCCTCCTCCTTCTCCTCCTCCTCCTCCTCCTCCTCCTCGGCCTCCTCATCATTCTCTTCCTCTTCCATCCCTCCTCCTTATAGATAACTCCTCCCTGTCGTACCCCGAAACGGGTCGGTAGGGCGGGCTGGGCGTGTCTCGTGGGACTTCTACGCAATATGTGGCCCGCAAGCTGGAAATTGACCACAGTTTCACGGATGGAGGACTGGTCGTTTTTGAAATGTGGCGCTCGCCTTAGCACCGCGCCTGTTCGTCTTACAAAATTACAGGAGCTTCACGGATGGAGGGCGGGCCGTTTTCGAAATGCGGTTCTCACCTCAGCGCCGCGCGCATTCGCCCTAGAAGCTTGGCAGACCTTCGCGGGTGACCTGCGATCCGTTTTCAACATATGGCCCTCGCCTCAGCGCCGCGCACATTCGTCCTCAAACTTTGCAAGAGTTTCACACATGAAGGGCGGGCCTTTCTCACATGTGGCTGTCGCCTCAGCACCGCGCGCACTCGTCTTAAATGTTTGCAAGGGTTTCACGGATGGAGGGCGGCTCCGTTCCAAAATCTGGCTCTCGGCTCAGGTTACAACCGGCTGAAGGATTCTCATCGCTGACATCCCAGAAATGGTTTGTTTTCTGGCGAGGTTGAGGATTGTCAGGACGCGACAGTCACGTTGATTTGCGGTGGTGTAGTCCCAGGAATGGTGTTCTGGCACGAAGCCCCAGGAATTGTGCATTGGAATCGTTGCAGATCTTCAGAAGATGGTCGTCCAACGGAGCACGTCCCGCAGTGAAAATACACATTTTTCAGGGCCTTATGAGGGGACTTGGAGGTAGGATCATTGCAACGCCGTTGATGAGTCTTGGGTCGTCGCCGCCGCCGCTGCCGTCGTTGACGCTTTGGGAGTTAGCGGGGGCTTCTGGAGGTTCTCGTCGCTACGGCTGGACGGCTGGATGTCGCCCCGAAAAGCTGTCCAGGAAAGGGGCCTGTGGGGGGATAGTCGGCGTCGACGCCCGCGTCGTCATCTTCCTCTGGGGACGTGGAGGGAAACAAAACCCCGTGTTCTTCCGTAACTGGAAGGGGTTGGGGCACACACATTGATAGGCACAAACGACAGGAATCCCCATATGTTCCCATATGTTCTGGGTGTTTGTCTTCCCTTCCACTTCCCATTTTTTCAAACATTTCCCTGGGGATCGACGATTCATTGTGCCTGTGTTTTTCCCTTCCTGAGTAACGTCGTCCCTGCCCACCGTCGTCGTCGTCCTCCACCTCGTCCTGCTGGCGAGGGCGATAGGGGCTGGTGGACACGCCGCGGCCTGCTTCCACTGACCAGCAAGGTTGGCCCTCGCCATCGATCTCGCCGTCGATCTACCCCCCGATCGGCGTAATTGTCATCGTCACCCTGGAAAACTCATGTCCAAACTATCATCATTGCCAGTATGGCGGGTTGGGTTCTGGGCGCTCTGACCTCGACGCTGGGTGAATATGTATCTAAATATATACACGCATCTCTTTATCAGAGTGAGGGGGCTGGACCGAGCGGTCATTCACTGGCCCTGGGTGCGTGGCTGAAATGGAATTTCGCGATGCGGATTATTCGTGTTGTTGTCGATGTCGTTGTTGTCGTTGTTGTTTTTTTTTTTTTTTTTGTAATGTTGTTGTTACTATTATTATCATTAGTGTTGTTGTTGCTGTTGTTGTTGTTGTTGTTGTTGTTGTTGTTTATTTTTGTCGTCGTCCGACCCGCGACCCGCCCCGCGACCCACCCGCGACCCACCCCGCGACCCACCCGTGACCCACCCGCGACCCACCGCGCGACCCGCCCGCGACCCACCCGCGACCCACCGCGACCCCCGCGACCCACCCGCGACCCACCCGCGACCCGCCCGCGACCCACCCCGAGACCCCCCTGGCGACCCACCCGCGACCCACCCGCGACCCACCCGCGACCCACCCGCGACCCACCCGCGACCCACCCGCGACCCACCCGCGACCACTCGCGACCCACCGCGACCCACCCGCGACCCACCCGCGACCCACCCGCGACCCACCCCGCGATCCACCCAAAATAAACGGCGCCTGCGGCGGGCTTCTATTGCACTTGTTCCAGGTGAAAAACTTTCGACCCACCCGCGACCCAAACCGCGCCCGCGACCCACCTGCCACCCACCGCGACCCGCCCGCGACCCACCCGCGACCCACCCCGCGACCCACCCAAAATTTTCGGCGCCTGCGGCGGGCACCCAAACCGCGTTCGGTGTACAAATCGAAATGTTCGGCGCCTGCGGCGGGCTGTTTTTAAATTCCTCCCAGGTGAAGGTGGGTAGCCCGCGACCCACCCGCGACCCAAACTACATTCACTGAATAAATCAAAACTTCAGCGCCTGCGGCGGGCTGTTTTTGCATCCGTTCCGGGTAGCCCACCAGCGACCCCCTCCGCGCTGAACTTGTTAGAGCACGCAAATCGGCGCCTGCGGCGGGTTTGCTCGCATTGGTTTGGGACGACGACGACGACGACGACGACGACGACGACGACGAGTACGAGGACGAAGAGGAGGCCGACGACGAGGGCGAGGAGGAAAAGGAGGGGGGGCGGAGGGGTACGACGAGAAAGGAGGGAGGAGGAGGGGGAGGAGGAGGAGGAGGAGGAGGAGGAGGAGGAGGAGGAGGAGGACGACGACGGAAAGGAGGAGGGGGAAGGATCGAGATGGGGGAGGAAGAGGAGGAGGAAGAGGAGGAGGAGGAGGAGGAGGAGGAGGTGGAGGAGGAGGTGGAGGAGGAGGCGGACGACGACGACGACGACGACGACGACGACGACGACGACGACGATGAGGACGAGGACGAGGACACGGACGAGAAAGAGGAGGAGTAGGAGGAGGGCGCCATCGACAGGGAAGGTGAGGGCCACGAGGTCCGCCGGCTCGACGCCCGCGTCGCCCGCGCCCGCCCCCTCACTCTTATCCGCAATTGCGGGGTGCTACGTAAGCGACGCTCACGCTTGAGCGCGGGGGTACACAATCTCTGTTGTTGAGACCACAACTACGACGACAACAACTCCCGCCCAATACTAAGTATTGAACACTTCCTCACGATTGCTCTGAGACGCTGCTCTAAAAATCAGGAGCGGTACTCTCGCTGTATATTTCTTCGCAAGTCAATCAAGTTGTGAAGGCAAACAACTACTACGGCAAGCAACGGCTCCCATCTGATGCTTCCCCGCAGTGCCCTCCGAGGCAGCTTTGTCAGAAGACACCCCCGCTCTCAGGAATTGCGCTCTCGCCCAACACGTCCTCGCAGTCCACTCGGGCGCTGGCCGCCCCGATGAGCGCCGCGGACTGGGGAAAGCGGGGCGCACACTGAGGCGGCCCGGGGCAACACCCGAGCCAACTGCCCCGAACCCCCTTGTGGCTCCCGCGGCCCCAGCGAGGCTCCCTGGGCAGTCGCCCGTGCCCACCCCCGGTGCGCCAGGAGAGGTTCGGAGAGCTCCGCGCGAGTTCCAGGACATGGCCTGGGGGGGGGGGCGGCGCCAGAGATACCCTGGCCAAGGGCATTCGCACCGCGACGCCAGGGTGCTGACTGGCGTCGGTCGACGCCTCCTCCCAGAACCCCCTCCGTCCTGTTCCTTTGCCTCATCCGCCAGACCGCCGACAACGTGGCTTGGGAAGGGCCCGGGGCCCCGTCCCGCCGTAACGTTCCTTCGAGTCCCATGAAGCAATACTCGTGGCCCTAGACAACAAACACTTCTTGCCTCTGGCGCGCGGCTCTGAGGAGTTGCCGGGGGAGGGCGGATCCATGCGCACAATCCAGTGGTGGGAAGACCCCTTGTGGGCCCGCACCAAACGTCACTCTGGAGGAGAGCTACTCTCACGAGCAGCCGATCGTCGAACATCAAGCCCTGGACCTGTCCAAAGGCTGTGCGCATGCCAAAGGCTCGGAGGGAATCGAGCCGTGGTGGTGAGGACCCCTCCCCGAGGCGCCAAAGAGGACGACAGCACGTCCAAGAGCCTCAGACCTCCAAATTCCTACATCGCCTAACTTCGCGCATCGCGCCCCGCGCCCCGCGATTATCTCCGCGCCCTCACGCCTTCGCGCCCCCCCCCTTGGAGAAGGGCAGCCGCTCTGGCCCAGGCCGCAGCGCAGCGCGCGAAGCGCGATCATCTTCGCGCACTTCGAGGCGGCCTCGAAGCTCCCCAGAGCCTTCCCAAACGCCACCCGCCTGAGGGGCAACTAGAAGGGGGACAGGCTCAGGGGGCGAAACATCGACCTGTAATCGGCGATACGTCGACGATAAAGCGGCGATTGGCCCCCGATAGCGGATCCGCATGTTCCTGTGCGGCAAAAGGCTATCCGCCCCCTATCGCCATCAGTCGGTGCGTCCCCACCCCCTGAATTTACGTCTCCCTTGACTGGTCTCAATTTTCGGGACGCGACTAGGATCTCCGGCGGCTGTTCGGGACGACTCCGGCACCCTGGGAACGCCTTGAAGCGAAGCGCAGCTGCTGGAAGGCACCCCGAGGCTGGAAGACCACCAGGAACCGCCGAACCTGGAGCTCCTGGAACCTGGAAAGCCTCGGCCCACGAAAGGAGAGCCCCCCGGAAACCTCGAACCTGGAACCTGGAAAGCCTCGGCCCACGAAAGGAGAGCCCCCCGGAAAC
>CAUYUJ010008502.1:168223-255723 GCA_963575745.1 Prorocentrum cordatum
TGGACAGGGGGGGCCGCGGGTAGTTAGAGCGTCCAAGATGGCCCAACACGGCTCCAAGAGGGCCTCAGGGAGCTCAAGATGACCTCCAAGATGGCTCAAGATAGCGCAAGATGCCTCAAGATGGTCCCCATGATGTTCCAAGACGCTCCAAGAGCTTCCCAAAACGGTTCCAAGTGCTCACAAGAGCATCACTAGGATGCCTCCAAGAGGCCAAAATGCTTCAAAACCCTAGGGAAAATCAATGTTTTTGGTGTTCTCACTTTTTCGCTTGCGATGCACATCCGAGGCGTCAAAATGGCTCTAAGATGGCTCAAGATAGCTCCAAAAGGGGCCCAAGAAAGCCCCAAGACGGCGCCAAGAGCGGCAACGAACGCTCCAAGAGCACCCCAAGAGGGGTTCAGGAGGCGATTTTAAAGGCTCTACAAGGGCGACGCTAAAAAATGCTTCCGCTTTCTTTGCCAGATCCCCTCCAACATGGCTCTACCAGCGCCTCTGAGGCCTCCAAGAGCGCTTCAAGAGCGCCCCAAACGACGCCCAAGAGGCCTCCAAGAGGCTCACAAGGTCGTCCCAGATGGGCCAAGACGGCTCCCTGAGAGCCTCGGGACCTGGACGCGGGGGGCCGCGAGCGGTCAGAGCGTCCAAAACGGCCTCGGCGAGGCCCCCCCCCCCCGAGGCACCCAAGACCCCGAAGAGCCCCCCAGGATCGCCAAGAGACCCCCAAGACGTCCCAAGAGGCCCCCAATAATCGCCCAAGAGATACTCCAACAGGCTCCTAGAGGCATCCAAGAGACCTCTGGCCCTTGTGCTTGCCCTCCTCCTCCTCCTGTTCCTCCTTCCTGCTCCTACTCCTTCTCTTCCTCCTCCTCCTCCTCCTCCGCCTCCTCCTCATCCTATTCATCCTTCGTCTTCCCACTCCCTCATCCATCCATCCATCCACCTCCTCCTTCTCCTCCTCACTCCTTTGCACGGTTCGGCCGTCCTCCTCTTTGCTGCCGCACTTCCCTGATCACCTCAACTCGCCTGGACATCGTTTCGGGATGGGCTGGTGGGGATAAGCGAAGCGTCTAGAATTCAACCTCGATGTCCTACGGACGCCCTCAGGAAAACCCGAGGCAAACTTTGAAACAATCAAGGAACACCGAGCCCCTCCCCAACGAAAAGGGTTCCTTCCCAGCGCCCCGACTGTACGGTGCACAACTTCATTCCTGTGGGGGCCAAAGGTCTATGCACCATGCCATTCCGGCGAAGATCGACGAGGCCTCGAGAGGCGCCAGCGCGGCACGGAGCACAGACATATGTCGTCCGCGGAGGCGCCGCCACGGCAGGGTGGCAGGTGAGGGCCGCGAAGGGACAGAGAGAGAGAGAGAGAGCGGGGGGGTCGGACGGGAAGACGGGACGGCCATGGGGGGCAGGAGGGGCAGAGGAGAAGGGACGGAGGAAAGGGGGGGAGGAATGGGGGCAGGGCGGGATTCAAAAAACAGAGGGGAAAGACGGGCGAGGTGTGCACGCGCCATGTCTGACATCCTGCCCCTGCCATCCATCCTTCCCCATGTGAAGGGGCCCTGGGACACACAAATATACACACAAATCACAGGATTCACAATATATTTCTTCATATTTTCTAGGTTCTTGTCTTCCCCCCCACTTCCCATGTGTTTCCCATATCTTCCTGGGAGTCGACGATTCATGGTGTCTGTGTGTTGTTCCCTCCTGAATCCTTCCCCATGATGCTGATGGACTCTCTACCCGCGGACGCGCGTCAGACTCAGCGGGCCTTGGACTCCCTAAGCAGGACCCCCATCGTGCCCTGCGGGCTCGCAGACACAGGAGACGCGACAACACCCCAAAAAGCAGCGGGGCACCGTTACGAATCACATCACCCCGGGGGCCCTGGCCATTGTTGGCCCTCGCGCGGGCTGGCAGAGCCGCCGCCGTGTGCTGCTCGTGTGCGGGGGCCGCCGGAGCGTCCTCAAAAGCCCGCGGCCCTGAGGCAGGACTCTGGTCAGGCTGAGCGGGAGGTTCACTCACATCGACCAGCCGAGCAACAGGCGATGCCCTGACAAGCAACGCTTTGATCTTCATATTGGGGCTCAGCCCCCGTCGAAACCTACTAAGGACGTCCAGTCCTTTGCGCGCTGGCAAACCAAACCACAGGCCGCAGCGAGCTGCACGGTGATCCCCTTGAGACCACCCCCCGCATAAAAAACGATGCCCGAAACAAGGCCCCAGGACGGTCCCCAGACGCGGGGCATCCGACGAGCTGGCATCCCAAAGAATCACGCAGCAGCTTCTGCAGAGCAATGGGCGAGGCCCCTGCATCCGAACATGGGCTTGTCGGGTTGGTCGCGCTCCATCCATCATCGCCGACGCTGCATACTGAGCTCTGATCTCTTCCAAAGAAGCCAAGTTCTTTCCTGCCGATTCCTACCAGCAGAGAAATATGGGGTTCGTTTCCGCCTCGCCTACTTTGTTAAAGGTGATGGGTCGCCGAAACTGATTAATTAACGCATTCGCTCGATCTTGATCGAGCGAAGTGTGCTGCAGAACCGTGGGCTTGGGCCGTGGATAGACCTCTAGGCAATTCTTGGCACGTTCGTCCACAGCCCGATTCGCAAAACCGAAACGTCGACCATCACCTTCCAGACCCTCTCGGGCCTCGGTGCCACGATGGGCCTTCACATGGAAGGTGGTCGAAAAACCCGTGCCTGCTAGTTCTTGGGCAACGCGCCTAAGTCCAACAATTTTGTTCGTGTCAGCCAAATGTCTCCGCAGCGGAAGCGGGGTCTGGCACATCGCTGATTTACAATCGAACGTCAGGGATGACGGCGGTCGGCTATTTGTCCGCGCGAGTCTGCTGCACCATGAGCAGCTATCGCTGGGGACTGAGGCTGCTCTCCTTGAATCCCCCCCCTGAGGACAGCTAGCAGGGACTCGGTGCCTTGCTGCATGAACGCGATGGCCCAAGCGGCAAGATGGAGCCTGAGCGTCTGCTTCGTGCAGCTCCCGTCGGAAGCCATCTCGGACTTCGAAACTTTCCTGCCAAGTCTACAAATTCAGATCGGCTCCTGCGCCGTCCAAAATGTAACAATGACAACAGGTAGGGGGATGGAGGCACATCACAAGCAGACAAACAAGCGCACCACGCGTGAACACAAGGTCATTTCATCACTGCTCGCCCCGTCCTCATGGATGGCAAATGGGACATCCAAAGCATTGCAGGCTTCCGCGGCCTGTGGGAGCTCAGAAATATGCAGACGACGGTGCAAAACGTCACGCTGGCCAGTAAGGTCCTGCATCGCACGTGCGCGCCGCAGCCCAAAGAAAGTCAGTGGCGCACGAGAGCACAATAACTGCTGCTGCCTAGGTTGATTCCAGATCAAACATTGCTTTCGTGTCGCCCACGTGCCCAAGGCGTCTGGCAAAGCGAAGCCCAGCCGCCCCCTGAAACCATTCGCGTGGGAAGTCGAGGAAGAAGCGGGGAGGAGTCTCGAGAATATCTACACCGTTCCCCCAATGGTCAAGACACTGCGTCCCCGAAATCACTTTCCAACCAACTCTCCTTACCGAAAAGGTGGCGCGAGCCAGGGGGCTTTGGACTTCCAATCCACTGCCTCGCTCGCTTCGGCCCGGCACAACGCTGGATCAGTTGCTGGAACTCCTGGGGAATAATCAAGGCGCACCTGGGCATTCCAAAGCATTCCGCGCCACCGAAAAGCAGGACCTACAACAACACGTGCGTCTCATTCCCTCCACAGCGCATGTCTGGCTATCGCGCGAGGGGGAAGGAAGACACGAAGGGGGAGAAAAAGAACGTGAAAGAAAAGGAGGAGCAACCGGACCAGGGGAAGACCGCGAAGGGAACACGGGGGAAGGAGACAACGATAAGGAAGGACTCGCATCCAGAAAGGTTGCCCGCGCTGAGGTGAGAGTGCCATTCTGAATGACGGGGGCCAAGCGCCGATCCTAAAATGAGGCGCCCACGCTGCAGCGGCAATGCCATATGTTGAAGGGCCGAAAACGATGGGACTGCAAAACAAGAAGCCAGTCGACCCTGTCGGCGTGTGCGAGCGGCTGTTTCGTTTGACTCGTCGTCGCCGTCGTCGTCGTCGTCGTCGTCGCCGTCGCCGTCGCCGTCGCCGTCGCCGTCGCCGTCGCCGTCGCCGTCGTCGTCGTCGTCGTCGTCGTCGTCGTCGTCGTCGTCCTCGCCCCCCCCTGTCACTGGCCTTCCCTCCTCGAGCGCGCCAGCCAAAGGAAAACAGCCTGCACGAAGCAGAAAAGAAGGCCCCCTTCCCTAGGAGCTGTTCCCCGCCGTGAACGGGGGGGGGGCTTTCCAGGCGGACGGGGAGGTCCTGGGGGGGGGGTCGCGGGTCAGAATGCCATCCCCCGCGCTTAGATGCCCACCGCACTTCGTGTGCGGTTCGCGGAACTACTAGAGTCTACGACCTCCCTGTAGAATTTGACTAAGAACTTGGCTCAAGGGGCCGTGGCCTGCTTAGCTTGGTCACTCACAGTTTACTTAGTTAACCGATTACCAAAGTATCAGTTGACGTGGCTAACTGGGTAATATGCCGTGTTTGGAATGACTGAGCGACTTACCCATGAGATCTATAGTTGTAGCAATTCATTACGTCAAATACAACCTATGCAACACATCAATTGTAAGTGGTCCGCAAGTCCGTGAACCCTTGGTATCGATCCCCACTAGACCTGTAACATGTCCACTCCTGTTGGTTTTGACGAGCAGAAGCAATGATTTCGCATGACCGGTTTCTCCGTCGGCGTCTTAATTCCTCTCGAAACCCTGAGCGCGCTTTCCGTGCGGGACCGATGCCTCGACTCTGCCGACCAGTTCCTCCAGCTCAGCCGACGCCCTTAGAGCCTGCTCTGATGCGGCCGCCTGCTGCCTCCGTTTCATGTCCCTGAGAACCCGCGCCGTCTCAGCGCGGTCTGACTCGGCCAAGAAGAGCGCGGCGGAGCGCTGCTGGAACTCAGTCTGTGCCAACTGCTCCTTCATCTGCACTAGCTCTGTGCCCCTCTCGGCGATTGCCGCCTTGCGATGTTCTTCCTCTGCCTCTTCCGCCCGCGAGAGGGCATGCAGTTGTGGAATACTCAAGGGCGCCAATTGGACAGAAAAACCATACGTTGAGAGGTGGCAACTGGACGAGCATCCACGGCAAACGGGTTTCAAGGATCGGCCGCGATCGCCAGGACAGCAGCTCTCAGGGATTGGCGCGCAATCGGGCCCGCAGTTGGCGCGCGGGCCTAGGCCCGCACGCTCGAGGCATTGGATCTGGCCGTGCGCGAAGATGACATCGAAGCACCAAAATGGGCTCTCACGGCGCGGCGGCGCCCTGAAGCCACGAACCTCCCGGGGGAGCGGATACGAGGGACAGGCCTTCTCACAGAACACAATGCAACGCTTTCGCCGCGAGACTGACCATGCGGACGGGTCATTACGCATGGTGGCTCGGGAGCATAGTTCCCTTCGTCACCCCCTGGCTTGGGCAGGGGCGTCCCGTCTGTGATCCTTGACTCAGACCGCTTACCCATTGGTGAAGTGACTGGTCGGTGATCGGTCAAAAAATGGTCGTGGCTGCTAAGATGTTGGCTCCCATCGACTTGTCACGCACCGCTGGCATCGGCAACGCGCAGTTGCCGAAGAGATCGTCTTACTCCTGGTACTCGGGTGCCATGTCAGCCTCTACGACTTGGGATCGACGTAGCGAGGCGAGGGGTTTGGGTAACACAATTACCCACAGCCGATAACTCATGTTGTTCCTCGTCCGCGCTCGCAGCCCAGGGTGGCACTCGAATATCATAGATACTCGAACCGCCGCGCGAAGACTGTTCTTCCGCCGTATCACGGAAAAAACGCGGTGTTGACTTCACCGACACGTCCGCTTCCGATGATACGGAGATCGCGACATCCGAAACGGACAAGTCCGAGTGCATCACGTAGGCTCGTTGAACTGAAGCAGGCGACGGGGACCTCGGAGTGTCCCGGCTGTCAGACCACTCTGCGTCACCCTTGTCCGCGGACTCGCCCGCCCGCGGGGTATCCCGGCGGCCTGCGCTTCGATTCGGTTGCGAGCCCCTGCGCCGAGCTGAATCTGGCTCGCTGAAATTCTGCTGAGGACCAGCGACGGCGCCGATGACATAGTCGCCGGACGTCGGCGCGAGGGTCGTCTTTCCTATGTTTTGTACGCCTTGGCGACGTACGGGAGATACGGGACAGGCCTCTTCTGTTTCCTTGCTGCACTCCTCCAGGTCCGCCTTCATTCCTTACCTGAATGGTCCCAACGCCCCCGAGTTTTGTGACGCAGTCACGATTCCTCGTGGCGAGCACTTCGGCTGATAACCAGCTATTTGCCGAGTAGTGGCCAAACTGGGGATACTCATGTTCACAGATATTGGTTTATGCTGATATTTGTGTAATGTCGTTTTTCATGTATATCGTCCAATACTGGTCCCAAATTGAACCTCGGGGTTGGGGGCCTCCTTGTGGTTATGGCGATCGTGTCCGGTACGCGAATCTACGATCGGTGTATATGATCCAGGGTCGAGGGCCCACGGGCCCCCCCCCCAGATGGTATGGTCCCAGGATTCCTCGGGCCCCCCCCCACCAGATGGTATGGTCCCAGGGACGACGACGACGACGACGACGACGACGACGGCGACGACTACGACGACGGCGACGACGACGACGACCACGACGACAACGACGGCTGCGGCGACGACGCCGGCGGCGGCGGCGACGACGACGACGATGACGACGATGACGACGGCGACAACGACGATGGCGACGCCGGCGACGACGACGACGATGACGACGACGACGACGACGACGAGGACGACGACGACGACGACGACGACGACCTCTGAACCACCACAGCACCACACTACATCCACAGGGTGGGGGGAGGGGGGCACCGCAGCGCAGCACCACGCCACGCCCACCTCTGAACCACCACAGCACCACACCACATCCACATGGGGGGGGGGGGAACCGCAGCGCAGCACCACGCCACGCCCACAGGGGGGGGCGGGGGGGACCATCGCGCGGGGGGGGGGGGCCCAATGGCATCAGATTTGGGGGGGGGGGGGGCCCAAGCCCTGGACCATGTATGTGTAGGTGTGCGCCCGACCCGGGATGAGGGGAGGGCGCTCGCTTTTGACACTTCGCAGAAATAGCTGCGAACGAGACAGGTATTATAGTTACGCTACGCTATTCTGTATAAATAAGGGGCCACCAACTCTGTCGGAGGGGATACATAAGCGGCGCAACAAAAAGGGCTGAGCGGAATGGACACGATGACTGAAAGAGAAATAAAGACGAGAAGAGCGATGCAGATGGTCTCTCGCAGCGTGCCTCTGTGCCGCTCTGGGGAACGGCGTTTCACGCTCCGAAAAGCGCCTGACGGCCTTGACGGCCACCCTCGCTGTTGTCCTTCGCATGGCCTCCTCCTCCTCCTCCTCCTCCTCCTCCTCCTTCTTAGGCTCCCCTCCTCCTCAGGCTCCACCTCCTCCTCCTCCTCCTGCTCCTCCTCTTCCTGCTCCTCCTGATCCTCCCGCTCCTCCTGCTGCTGTTCCTCCTCCTCCTCCTCATCCTGCCCCTGCTTGTCCTCGTGTTCCTCGTCCTGCTCCTCCTCCTGCTCTCTTCCTGCTCCTCCTCTTCGCCATTCTCCTGGTCCTGCCTGCTCCTGCTCCTGCTCCTGCTCCTGCTCCTGCTCCTGTTCCTCCTCATTCTCCTTATCCTGCTCCTGCTCCTGCTCCTGCTCCTGCTCCTGCTCCTGCTCCTGCTCCTGCTCCTGCTCCTGCTCCTCCTCCTCCTCCTCCTCCTCCTCCTCCTCCTCCTCCTCCTCTTCCTCCTCCTCCTACTCCTACTCCTCCTCCCTCTCGTCAAGCCTCTGCAGAGCAGCCGCTGCTGCCTGCGCTGGGGATCCGGCGCCCGCGCGCCAGGCCCAGCCGTGCGTCGAGGTGGCCACCGCGACGGAGCCGCGCGGCGCGCGTGCTTCTGACGCCGACCAGCAGCAGGCGGTCACCAAATGGCTACGGATCTCTCCTCCTCCTCCTCCTCCTCCTCCTCCTCCTCCTCCTCCTCCTCTCCTCCTCCTCCCTCCCTCCTCCCTCCCTCCCCTCCTCCCTCCTCCCTCCTCCCTTCCCCCAGGCCCAAGAGCACGAGAAGGCGACACCACCACCACCAGCGCGAGGCGCCGGGGAGGGTCCTCCTGGTGGTGTGGTCCCCCCCTCTCGCTCGAGGCTCCACCTTCCCCAGCTCGAGGAGGTGGTGGCGGTGGCCCCCCGCGGGGTGGTGGCGTCGCCTCTCCGCCCTCCGCTGACCCTCCCTCGCTCCTCGACCGTATCAACCGCCAGGGCGACCCCAGACTCCGAGACGAGATGAGGCGAAACCCGGAGAGGGACAACATCTGGTCATGACAAAACGGGAGTCGCTAAGATCCGGAGGTTCTCCAGGGATGTATGGGGGCCGCGGCCTCCTCACACAGAGCGTTCTGGGAAACTCTGAGAGCGTTCCGGGGGGCTCCGGAACGATTGAACCCCCGCCCGATGTCACCCGCCAGGGCGAGACCCCAGACTCCGAGACTAGAGTCTGGCCGATTCGGCCCAGATGCGAGGCCTGACCGGCCAGCAGCGCATCCCTCCTCTTCTTCCTCCTTCTCCTCCTCCTCCTCCTCCTCCTCCTCTAGAGGCGCCGTAGATGAGGTCCAGGTAGATGGGGTCCAAGAGTTGCGCGGCACTGTCGATGTGTCGGCGAGCTCTCGGCGACGTCGGCGTGGAGAAAATCGGGCTCCACATCGAGCCGCATCGCCGATGCATCGGCGATACACCCTGCGAAATGCTTAAGAAATCATGGGTTAAGAAAATCATAGTCTCAGATTTTGAATAAGAGCCCAGAACTTGTATTAAAACCTTAGGACTTACATTGAAGCATGAAGAAAAATCGGGACTCTGGCCGAACACGTAAGTTTTCTTAAGTATCGCCTAGGGTGTACGGCGTGATCCTTCGACCCCATCTCCTCCGACCCCACCTGGGAGGCCCATACCCGCCTTACTCCTCCGCCTCGGACGGCCGCTCCGGGAATCCCTTTTGGGGCGGGCCGCCGGACGCAGCCGGCAGTGTCACGGTGTGTCACGTCCCGTGGCGCCTCCGTGACTCACTCGCGTATGTCTGTGTATGTATAAACATATCTACATATGTGGACATGCATGCACATAAACACATACACACACATACACGCATACACATACACATATACACATATACACATATACACATGTACATGCACGCGTAAACACATGTTTCGACAGACATGCACACATACATTCCACTCCACTCCACTACACGACCATACATACATGCATGCATACATACATACACACAAACGCCTGTACGTACATACATACATACACACACACACATCCAAACATACATACCTACATGCGTACATGCACACACATATACATACATACATACATACATACATACATACATACATACATACATACATACATACATACATACATACATACACACATACATACATACATACATACGTTCATACATACATACATACATACATACATACATACATACATACACACATACATACATACAGACAGACAGACAGACAGACATACATACATAGCTACACATATACATACATGCAGTCGCATACACATCTATATATACACACTCGTGCATGCATGCAAACAGATGGACGTACACACAATATACATGCATACATGCAACCATCCATACACCCAAACATACATGCGTATATACGTACATACACGCAAGCATCTATACATTCGTGCATGCATGCAAACATCTGGACGTACACACATACACACATGCATCCATACATACAGACATGCATGCAGACATACATACATGCATGCATGCATGCATGCATGCATACATACACACATACACACAGCCATGTATGCATTCATGCATGCATGTCTGTATGCATGCATGTACACAAATGTACATACATACACGCATACGTACATGCATACATACATACATGCATGCATGCATGCATGCATGCATACATACATGCATGTTTATATATATATGTGCACATGTATACATACATGCAGGCATGCATGCATCACGCATGCATGCATGCATGCGTATATTACATTACGTTCACACTGCATTACAGTAGATTACATTGCATCGCATTGCATTACATTGCAGTACACTGCATATGTTGCGTTACATGAACTCGCACCACATCACATGACATGCCAATCCATCCCATTCCATTCCACTACGCTACGCTACACTACACTACACTACGTTACATCACATTACAATGCAGTACATTACATGACGGCACACATATATATATATATATATATATATATATACATATATAGATGTATACACATAGGTATGGCATGCCCCAACCCCCATAACCATGGTGGAAGCACCGAGCGATACATCGCCGATGCATTGGCGACAGTCCCCCGATGGCGCACCCACACTCTCCGTGGCGAGGGGGGGCTGTCGGACCCCCGTCGGCGACGAGTGGGCGGTGGGGGGGTCGATGCACCCCCACCTCACCCTTTCCAACCCCAACGTTGCCCCCGATGCCCCCTTCCTTGGAGGCCTGAAAATTGGCACCAACACCAGCACAGGGGTTTGCCTCCACAGGGAGATGATGATCTTAGATCTCGGTGTTGGTGGTAATATCTCGGTCACCTTGGAAGCCAGAATATGACCACCATCGCCGAGATCGGGATCGTCCTCCCTCGGTGGAGGCACACCGCCGATCTTGGTGTTGGTGTCAATCTCCAGGGCTCCGACTTCCCCCCCGATCTCTTCCCTCCCTGGGATCCCAAGCAGCCCCCCCGAAAATGCAGCACCGTGAGGCACCACGGCCGGAGCCCCAGACCCCCCCCCTGCCGCGCCACGCCTCGTGCGGGGATCGAGCGGTGAGGCACCTGCAGGGCCCGCACGCGGGCGCGAGCGCGCCCGGCGCGCCCAGGCGGAGACGCCAGGCTCTCAGGGCTCCCCCCCTCTGCGCGTTCTTCGGTTTCGTGCGTGGCTTTGCCTCGCGAAAGGATCCAGGATGCTCCTCGATGGCCCTCGCCGATGGAGACATGCACACGTCCGAGCGATGCCGAGGGGCTCCCCCCTTCGGCGGTGGACAGACCTCCAGCAGACCTCCCTTCAGTGCAGACAGCCTATAGGACCGAAGCCTCCGACCCCTCCCCCCGGGGCCCGAGCGGGCTCTCACGGCTCGAGGTCAGTCGGCATCCGCTGCGGCAGCGGCGGGGGCGTGCAGGGCAGAGGAGAGGCGCGGCACTCCCCCCCACTCCGCCTCCTTCCGCCCTGCGCCATCCTCGTTTTTCTCGTCCTCTTCCCTTGTCACATGCCTCCTGGACCAGGGAGGGGGGGCGGCCTGGGAGAGAAGACCGGAGTGGGCGAGCCTGCAGAGGGAGCTCGGCGCCTTCACTGCACACAGCGTCGCGATTGCGTGGCGGAGGGGGGAACGCGCGGGGGGGAGGACGCGAAGGGGAATGCTGAGGGCCCGACAAGGACAAGGAGATCAGACTGCAGGCGTGGGCCCCCGCGAGACTGGCCTGCGCCCCCGACGCATCATCCGCGTGGCGCGGCACGTGCGTGCAGTGCACGCGGGGCAGCCTGTGGAGCACCGTGCAGAATTAAGTCGGGCGTGTCCCCCTACAGGAGGATTTTGGGCGAAAAATGAACTTTACTCAACAGATACCTCAAAAGTATCAAAAAATGCTAAAAAAATAGTCCCCAGACACTATTTTTGGATACCCCAAAATGGTCAAAAGATGCCCACAAGTTGTCAAAAAGATACCCCTAAATGGATTAAATAATCAGAAGATACCCCAACATTGTCAAAACATACAAGTCCCCAGACTATGCTTGGATTATCTTTTTTCACATTTTTGGTGTTGTTTTTATTTGTTCGTCGAAAATTCCCCTGTAGGGGGACACGCCCGACTTAAATGTAGAATGCATCGCCTGGGGTGTGGAGAAGGATCAGGAGCAGGAGGAGCGGGAAAAGGAAACGAAGGAGGAGGAAGACGACGCAGAGAAGGGGGGATGAGGAGGGGGATGATGATGAGGAAAGGGAGGAGGACAAGGGAGGTAAGGACTGGCAGGGGGAGGCCAAGAGAGGGAGGGGAGAAATGGGAGCACGGCTGCCTTCTCTGGGAGCGTTCTCGTGACTGGGACCTGAGCTGGTCAAAGCTATCGACTGGTATGCACAGGTGGCCACTTGGAGCTGACTCTAAGTCGAACTGGATGGTGCCTGTGCTCCAGTTGATCTCGTAGCCTCCTGGACCAGGAAACGCGAGGCGTTCATGAGATACGTCCGTGGAGAGCCTCGCGGGCAGTGGCTGGCGTCAAATGGTAGCGGAGCGGGCTGCTCCGCAACCAACTAAGAATGAAGATGTGCGGTAAGTTTGAGGTAACCAGAAAGTAGAACACATGTGTAGCACGAGAATACCACAAGCACGATAGCTTAACCTACCGTGCCCCAAAGCAAAGACGGGACTGGAAAAATGAGACGAATGAAAGAGGCAAAGGCAGGGGTAGAGCGAACAGCTAGCGTTCGCGAGGAGGAGGAGAAGGAGGAGGAGGAGGAGGAGGAGGAGGAGCAGGAGGACGCGGGGAAGAGGAGGATGAGGAGACCGGTGGGGGGCAGGAGGGAAGCGGGAAGCGGCTCTCAACTCCGTCGTCTTGGATACAAAAAGTACAAGCAGGACAAAAGCGGGGAACGATGAGGAGGAGGAAGGTGGGGAGGGGGGGAGCAGGCCAGGAAGGATGAGGAGGAGTAGGGAGAGGAGAAGGATAAGGAGCAGGAGGAGCGGGAAGAGGAAACGAAGGAGGAGGAGGAGGACGACGAAGGAGAGAAGGGGGGAAGAGGAGGGGGATAATGATGAGGAAAGGGAGGAGGACAAGGGAGGTAAGGACTGGCAGGGGGAGGCCAAGGGAGGGAGAGGAGAAATGGGAGCACGGCTGCCTTCTCTGGGAGCGTTCTCGTGACCAGGACCTCGGAAGATCACCACGGACACGGTGAGGCTGTTATCCGGCTCCACCTTTAGTGAAATAGATGGTCGTCAACGGTCGCGCGCTACCCTCTAACTCGCCCACCTCCTCCTTCTCGTCAGAGTGTCTCAGGATGCAGGAGGAGGAGGAGGAGGAGGAGGAGGAGGAGGAGGAGGAGGAGGAGGAGGAGGAGGAGGGGAAAGGGGAGGAAATCGAGGACGATGTTTTGTGGAGTTCCAGGGAAGCATCCAAATCTTTGAAGGAGCCCGATCTGCTCTGGAAACGGGGGGGAATAAAATTCCCCCCCTCCCCAGGAACCGGGAGGTGGATACGTGTGGAAACAGGTTCAGACCATTGCGAAAGGCATGGGAATGGGATTCCAGGTCAAGGGTGGGTTCTGGTTGGTAACCATAGGTTTCACCACATCTATAGCACCATGTAGGTTAAACCACAGATATTGCCCCGCAAAGATGCGTTCCAGAGATACTGCTCTTCATAAGTGTCTGCACAACATCTTCTCCTCCTCCTCCTCCTCCTCCTCTTCCCATCTTCTCCTCCTCCTCCTCCTCCTCCTCCTCCTCCTCCTCCTCCTCCCCTCTTCAACCCCCCAGAGGAGTTATCAGCGGCGCACAGCGGCCAGCATCTGCGCGCGCGGTTCCGCGGCGGCAAGCCCTTCCATGAGGACGGCTGGCTCCAGGGCGGCCTCCGTCTGGTAGCGGGCCCACTATGCGACCCCGCGGGCCTTGTTGGCCGCGACCGCGGCCAAGGTCGCGGCCCGAAGCCCGTCGGTGTCGGGCTCGGGCGCGTCTGCGGCCGCGGGCGCGGCCTCGGCCATCTCCGTGGACGAGGCCTCGGCCTCGCTGGCCTCGGCCGCGGCCGCCTCGGTCGTGGCGGCCGCACTGGCGCCGAGGCGCTGGCGTTTGTGGGTGGGCGGCATGGCTTGCTGCGAGGAGAGGCGTTCGGCGTTGCAAAATGCCTCCTCCTCCTCCTCCTCCTCCTCCTCCTCCTCTTCCTCCTTGTCCTTCTCCAACCCTCTCCTCCTCCTTCTCCTACCCCTCCTCCTCCTCCCTCCCCCTCCTCTCATCGTGCCCATCAGTTTCATCATCGGTTGTATAGTGGGTCATTGCTTCGGCATTCTCGTCGGTCGTATCTGAAGGCGTGTCGTATGCTCAGTCTGACACTGCGCCGTAGCCTAGATCTTACTTTACGTATCACCGTAAGGCCTATGTCGGCCATACATTGAACAATAACGTTTGTTTAATTAGGGATTACTGTAAAACGTAATTCAGGCCGCCTGTTCGGTCTAGCATTCTCCTACGTCATATTACCATCCTTATCATGGGCCGCACCCTAGGTCGCCAAGGGTATCATACCAATCATTTATCTTAGCCAGCGTGGATCCCACACAGTGTGCTTATGACACGTTATGTTGTGCAACCTATGTGGTGCAATGTATGTGGTGGAATATATGTGGTACAACCTATGGTGTGCAAACTATGTGGGACCAGCTATACATGTGGTAATGTGCGACCTATGATGATCAATATGCACTGTGCAATCTATGTGATACAATCCGCCGACCCTTCGGCATGTGTGAGACGCTGTCGCCGTCTTCATCGCCGCCGTCGTTGTCGCCAGTCCCAAACATTGAGGAACGAACAGAGAAACGAAGCGTCGTAGTGAAGTCGACCCCCTCCCCTCTTTCCCTTCCCTGACGGGAGGGGGGTAGGGGCGGGAAAGGGGAAGGGAGGGGGGGGGTCCCAGGTCAGGTTGCTGCCCCTCGGGGGTCCCGGCGACCTCCGTGGCGTGGCCCTTCCTGTGGACAGGGGGGACAGGGAGGGGCCCCCCCGTGGGGGGAGACCAGCCCTGGTCCCGGGGGAGGAGGAGGAGGAGGAGGAGGAGGAGGAGGAGGAGGAGGAGGAGGAGGAGGAGGAGGAGGAGGAGGAGGAGGAGGAGGAGGAGGAGGAGGAGGGGCCCCCCGTGGGGGGAGGCCAGCCCTGGTCCCGGCCCTGGCCCCCCGCCCCCGCGGCCCAGGCTCTGGGCCTGGCCGTGGCCGCTGGGGCCCCAGGGAGGGACGCCCGGGGTGCCGGAGAGGTCCCGCCTGCAGGGTCGGCGGCACCAGCTAAAGGCCTTCACATAGGGCGACGAGATCTATACATATCCACTGCTCCTGGCCAGGCCCATCCTGGGCCCAGGAGCTGTGTATGTGCCTCCCTGGCCAGGCCAGGAGGGCGTATACACCGCTCCTGGGCCCAGGATTGGCCTGGCCAGGAGCAGTGGATCTGCATAGATCTCGTCGCCCTATCACAATACATGCGGTACAACCTATGCTGTGCGATATGTGGAGCAGGGCTGACCCCAAACGGTGTTTTTCGTTTTCGTTTCGTTTTCGTTTTCCCTCGTTTTGTCTTCAGTCCGCCACTACCGCAGAACGGCATCGAAGCGAAAACGGCCCACGAAATCGCCAAAACACGGTTTAGGTCCAGCCCTGATGTGGAGCACTCTATGTGGTGCAAGGCATGTGGTGCAATCTACGTGGTGCGATCTGTTGTGCAGCCTTTGTCTTGCAGCCAACGTGGTGCCGTTTATGTAGTGCGAGCAATGTGGTGCAATGTCTGCGGTGCAGTCTGTGTGGTTCGCAGTATATGTGGTACCATATGTGTTGTGCATTCTAACTATGCTGTGCAATACATCTTGTGTAACCTGTTGTGCAATATCGGAAGTGAGGGGTGAGGTCGTAGTGGAACGGAGAACCCCCAACCAGGAAATCGACCTAGGGTTCGTGTTCGTGTCGTGCGTGCGGGCGAGGCGAAGCTGGATGAGCGGGCGACAGGAATGAACCCTTTTCTATCTAGGGCGCTGCCAAGTCAAAGCCCGCCCCCCCCCTGTGCGTGGGATCTCCCGCATCGGTGTTCCTTGGTGTCCCGTAGTGTCCCGTGGTGAACCGTCGGTGTCCCGTAGTGAGATCGATAGTGAGATCGATAGTGAGAGAGATAGTGAGGTCGATCGTGACATCAATAGTGAGATCGGCACTGAGACCGATAGTAACATCCAAAGTGAGACCGACCGTGAGATCGATGGTAGGATCGATAGTAAGATCGATAGCGATATTGATAGTGAAATCGATGGGGATATCGGTAGTGAGATCGAAAGAGAGATCGACTGTGAAATAGTGAGAGGTATGGTGAAGTCGAATGTGAGATATATAGCGAGATCGATCTGTAATATCCATAGTGACATCGACACTGACATCGGCCGAGTCAGATCGATAGTGGGATTGATAGTGAGGTCGATAGTGAGGTCGATAATGAGACGAATAGTGAGATCGATATTGAGAGGGATAGTGAGATCGATTGTGAGATCGTAAGTACGATCGATTACGATATCGATAGCGATAGTGAGATCGATCGAGTGACATCGATAGTGAGATAGCTGGTGAGACCGATAACTAATGAGATCGATAGTCAGATCGATAGTAAGATCGTTGGTGAGATCGATAGCGAGATCGGCAGTGAGATCGATAGTGAGATCGATGGAGTGAGACGTTGGTTCCTCCACCCGAGCCTCCATCTCATCCGAAGGGTGGTCGCAAAAGTATGTTGTGCAATCCATGCTGTGCGCACTATGTGGTGCGATCTATTGGTGGTGCAGGCGCTGCTGCGGCGACGAGGTGGCGACAGGGCGCCGACTACGGGAACGCCGCCGCCGGACCGAAGACACGGTCCGACGACGGGCGGCGACGAGGTGGCGACGGGGGCGGCGACGGCGGGGACGCCGCCGCCAGACCGAAGACACGACCCAGCTCCTGCAGCAGAAGAGAGAATTTTTTCCTCTGCGAGCCAGTGGGCAGGACCGAGGGCGGCGACAGTTAGCCGACATGCGCACACAGATGTGCGACTCAGATGTGGAAGCGCAGCGGGTCGAAGAGCAGCGCGGAGAAGAGGAAGGAGGATGCGGAGGACTGGCACGGGAAGGGACGGACCGGGGCGGGAAGGAGGGCGGGGAGCACGGAGGACGATCGGCCGCACCACTGCGAGGGGCTTGATGAACGTTTTGGCAGGGGCCTGGCATGGGCGTCGGATCTGGCGCCGGATGCTCCATACGACGTGCAGCTATAGGCGCGAGTGGTCCCATCGGGCTGGTTTTATGTGTGATGAGCGTTATCGATGTCCTTCCACATCCCGATGACTGGAGAGAGATCGTGTAGGCTGCTGGCGAAGGACGGTGACTGAAGCAATCCCCAGGGACTGGTTCAGTCAACGTCCTTCGGAGTCATTGCACAAATATTCAATGTACCCTTCCTTCGCAGTTATCGTCACTCCCGATGCAGGCACAAAGACAACAGGACACCGACACACGGCCTACAGAGCAAACTTGGGAGTCCCTCAGCTGTCCCCAATTCCACAACCCTTGGTCCCACGAGTCGCCAATGCAAGAGCCGCCCATGTCAGGCGACGAGACCACCGCCAGCAACAGACCAGAACCGATTGCACGAGGCGATGCACAGGTGGTGCTCGCGAGCACCTGCGCCAGCACGCCAGCACGCGAGCACGCGCGCAGGCCCCCGACCTCCGAGCCCCCGGAGGTGCGCCACGATGCTCTGCTGCAGGCCCCCGGCGCCCTGGCCCTCCACTCGGAGAGCGCAGCCCGAGGCAAGCGAAACCTCCGGCGAGGACCCCGTGCGAGCCCCCGTCACGGCACAAACAGACGTTCTCGGAGGTCCGGGCGGACTGTCTGCATCGGCGCTGGACCCCCGTCCCCGGCGAGGGACCCGCGCGGACCTCCGAGAATTCGTGCTCATGCCAGTTTTCGAGCCCCCCGAGCCCCCGCACTACAGGCCTCCCAGATAGGGTCGGAGTAGGTGGGGTCGGAGAATCGCGCCGCATCGCCGATGCATCGGCGATGCGGGTCGATGTGGAGCCAGCAGTTCCCCACACCGACGGCACCGATGCGTCACCGACGTCGGAGGAGACGCATCGCTGGTGCATCGCCGCTGCATCGCCGAATCATCGCCGATGTATCGACGATGCGGCGCGATCCTCCGGCCACATCTACTCCGAACCCACCTACAGAAACCAGAACATCCCCCCCAAGAGAAAGCACCCCCACAAGCGAAGCTGTTATAATAAACGCACTCATGGGAGGAACCGAACAGGGCAGGCCTGTTCAGTGAACGCCCAGGGCCGCTGAGTGAACGCCAGTTATCGGGGTCGGGGTGGCTTTTCCTCCCTTGAATCTGGGAGGCCTCTGAAAACACGCAGCAGCGCGGTGTCGGGTCCGCCCGGCATCCGAGATGGGTAAGAAGAGAAGGCCGGCGCGGGGGCGCGCGCGGACCTCTCGGAGCCAGTCGATCCCGAAATCGTCGCAGCCGTTGACGGAGGTGTCCACGAAGTTGTGCCTGGCGCGGGTCTCGGGTCGGGCGAAAGGGGGGGATAGCAAAGGGGGGGTTTGAGAATCAGCTCACGTAGCTGACTGTCCCGGCGCCTCCCGGCGCCGGAGGCGGCTATGTATCGAGGAATGGGCCCCTCGGTGGGGCCGAAACCAGCTGCATGCAGCAGATTTCGTACCCCCCCCTTTCCCAATCCCCCCCTTTCGTCCGGCCCGAGGGTCGGGGGGCGAAATCAGGGCAGGGACAAAGTCGGACCTGGACAGACGGAAGCCGTCCGAGATCCCGCAGTTCTGGAGGACGCGTCGGGCGCCGCGGCCTGCTCCGAGCTTTTTCTGGAGCGAGCGCATTCCCGTACGCTCTGGAACGATGTATGAAGGGGCCCCAGGACACACTAATAAATACACACAAATCAAAAGATTCCCGATATTTTCACATATTTTCTGGGTTTCCGTCTTCGCCCCCACTTCCCATATTTTCCAATATGTTCTGGGGAACCGACGATTAATTGTGTCTGTGCTTTTTTTCCCTCCTGAATGTATCCCTGTCCTGGCTCCGCCCGAGGGCTGCTGGGGTGGGGCCAGGCCCGCGCGGTGGAGGGCGACGGCCCTGGGCGAACGCTCTTGGAGACGGTGTGGGGGGCTTTGGATGGCTTGGGGGGTTTCGTGCAGTCGAACGCATGTGTTTTGAGAGCGCGGGGGGAGGGGGACGGTCGCCTCAAGCCGCTGGCACCCGCCGGGGCCCCAGGAGAAACCCTCAAGGCGTCTCAGAAACTCAGTGGAACCTCGTTTCTCCCCATTGTTGTTTGCCTTGATCTGATTTGTTTCATAACGTGTCCCCTGCGGACCCATTCCCCGACGCCAGCTTTCCATCCGAAATCGTTGTTTGAAGGTCCCGGGGCTGAATGGCCCAAGGAAGCAAAACATTGAGCAACACCCGACACAACAACAGTGCGAGGTCTGGGTCCACATATCGAGGGGGAGCGATAAGGGGGGACCAACTCAGGGGGAGCGAAGCCGCAAATTCCTGGGTAAGGCGGGCTCTCAAGCCCCTGTCGTCGAGGAGTGGGCAACTGGTGGTCGACGCATCCCCCTGAGCCTATCCCTTACGAGCGGTGCCCTTGACGCCCTCCTCCTCCCCCTCCTCCTCCTCCTCCTCCTCCTCCTCCTCCTCCTCCTCCTCCTCCTCCCCCTCCTCTGCCTCCTCCTCCGACTGCTTCCTGTCGTCTCGGCGTCGGCGTTGGTTTCTGACACCGCGTGGATCGTTCAACCTCGACGGATCGCGGCTCACCGATGGAGCAGGTCGTTCGATAGCGGCCGATAGGGGCCGCTGGCGGCAATCGACTTTGAACGCACGCGCCGGGGTCGCCGCCGCGTTGCCGTGGCGCGAACCTGCCGTGTTCTCTCACATCCCCGTCCTCCTCAAACTCCTCCTCCGACTCTCTGCACACGCCTCCACCACCAGGTACTCCCTCAGCATCCTCGTCATCATCCTCGGCCACAGCCGCCGCCTCCTCACTCCCAACATTTTCATCACCCTCCGCTTCCTCCTCCTCCTCCTCCTCCTCCTCCTCCTCCTCCTCCTCCTCCTCCTCCTCCTCCTCCTCCTCCTCTATCCAGGCGTCTGAAGGGCTCGTTTAGCGACTCGCCCTTCACGTCTACACGCAATACCACCGAACGAGTGCTACGCAAATCTGCCCTGTGAATCTCCCAAGAACGCGTAGGAAGTCACATGGCGTCTCGATGTTTTAATGTCGTGGTTTGATCTCCTATGCAGCTTGGGCGTGGCCTTGAGATTAACGTACCAGACTAAGGATATCTTGTTCATGACGGGCACGCGTGTCCGACGGCTCCTCAATGGAGACCCCTGTGCATGACTGGGGCTACAGTGGCACGCCGTTCTCAAATGCACACACGGGGGGTGTCCAGCGCAGCCTGCGCAAGGATCTCTTCCGCCTAAGCCATATTGCGCAGACCGACTCACCAAGTGAGACACTACAGGGGCGAGCGGGCGCTGTGGTCCTCAAGTCAGGCAGGTTTCACATCCTGTGGATTGTCGCTAACTTTCCTCCTCGACCTCCCGCTGCTCGGCATGTCTACCCGGCACCGTGCCTGCAGCATGTAGTGGAGCCCCCCAAGGCTCACGCAGCCCTGGGAAGTTCAGAGTTGCAAGGTTAAGACGTTTTGAGGGCCCGAGCCACCGGTTTCACCCAGATGTCTGAGGATTTCCGGGGATTCCCCAGGAGTCTCCGGGCGCGTCGCGCGCGTCCCCCGGCAGCGCAGCCGGCAAAACATGGGCCCAAACTGTGAGAGGGATGATCGGGCAACGCTACCAGTCTGCTATGCCCACCCCCTTCGGGATGGCGCCTGCGAAGGGCACGCGGCCGCAAGACGCCCCGCAGAGACGCGCGCGCCTTGAGGGCCACGCGCAGAGAGGAGTCTGCAGGTGTCGCCACCGGCCTGGCCTGGGGCGTCTCCCGCACCCCTCCCCTTACGACGCGCGATCACGCACGTCATCGGGTGGCGGAAGTAGAACAGGAGATGGAGCAGACCTGGCCGGGCAGATCTCGCAACGACAGCAATCCAGAAGAGGCGGTCGGAGAAAGGCGTCAAAATGTGCACTTGGGGGGACAGAGACCACAAGATGGACGCGTGTACACGACGTCACAATGGGCACCTGAAAGCAAAGTAAGAACAGGTTATAGATTGCGGGCTGGCCAACCACTTTGTAGGAAAAGAACCTGAAAATCACTTGGCGACAACGACCGAGAAAGGAAGCGACGACAACGAGCGCGTCTCTCGACAGACACCGGTGAGAAGGCAGAACAAGAGAGAAGAAATGTTGAGAAAAGCGCGAGGAAGAACGTGTGCATGTGCACCAGTGGGAAGGCATAACAGCCCGAGGGGCGCGAGCTCGGCCCTGGAGCACCTAGAGCGCGACGACCCCCCGACGAGAGACGACATGACAAGATAAGAAACAAGACAATGATGAAGAGGAACGCGTCGATATGTACCTGTGGGGAGGCAGAACAATGCGAGCTCGACGCAAGTCCGCAGGGCTCATCTGCCCACAGGTCCTGGTCGACAAGAGCCGAGCTTTGGTCACCTCGAGCACGTATTTTGGTGCTCCTTTTGAAGGAAGTGCCAGTTCGCGGGGCTGCGACCCCCCCGCAGAGGTTTCTGAACAAGAATGGAAGAGAAAGAGAGAGAGAGAGAGAGAGAGAGAGAGAGAGAGAGAGAGAGAGAGAAAAAAAAAAAAAGAAAAAAAAAAACACAAATAAAAACAAAATCCGCCGGCCCCCCTGTGGGGCCACCAGGCTGCGAGGCGCGGGCTCGCAGTTTCCAGTGCCAATTGTAGCTTGTAGTTTCCAGTGTTACAGTTCTGCTTCTTGCTGGCCACTGCAAGTAATTGATTGACCGCGCGAGGGGGGGGGGCCCAAACCAAATTTTTAGCGTCTCCTGGGCGCGTCGTCTGAATTGCTGGGGGGCTCGAAATCGACACCCCTCGCGCAGATCCGCGGGGCCAGGGTCCAAAAACACATGGGATTTGCCGCATTTCTGAAATTCGGCGCCGCCCCTCGCGCAGATCCGCGGGGTCAGGGTCCAAAAACGCATGGAATTTGCCACATTTCTGAAATTCGGTGCCACCCCTCACGCAGATCCGCGGGGCCAGGGTCCAAAAACGCATGGAATTTGCCACATTTCTAAAATTCGGTGCCACCCCTCACGCAGATCCGCGGGGTCAGGGTCCCAAAACGCATGGAATTTGCAACATTTCTGAAATTCGGTGCCACCCCTCGCGCAAATCCGCGGGGTCAGGGTTCAAAAACAAAAGAGATTTGCCACATTTCTGAAATTCGGTGCCACCCCTTCGCGCAGATCCGCGGGGTCAGGGTCCAAAAACACATGGGATTTGCCACATTTCTGGAATTCGGTGCCACCCCTTCGCGCAGATCCGCGGGGGCAGGGTTCAAAACCAAAGGAGATTTGCCACATTTCTGAAATTCGGCGCCACCTCTTCGCGCAGATCCGCGGGGTCAGGGTCCAAAAAAAAGAGGGGATTTGCCACATTTCTGGAATTCGGTGCGACCCCTCGCGCAGATCCGCGGGGTCAGGGTCCAAAAAACACAGGGGATTTGCCACATTTCTGGAATTCGGTGCCACCCCTCACGCAGCTCCATCACAAGGCGCGGCAACCCAAACTGCGAGAACTCCCTCGGCCCTTTAATCGCAAGGTGTGGTAACCAAGCCCACCACACACGTCTTACCAATCGCCAGGTGTGGTAACCCCTCTTGTGATCAGTTGGTTTTGCTGATTGCGAATCGGCTTCGCATGAAGTTTCGACGCTGCTTCACGACGGCGCCAAGGCCTCATGACTTAGCTCTTCCATGGCCCATTCTCCGAGAGAGGGGGCCGGCGGCAGGGGGCGAAGCCCTTGCGGATATAAGAAAACAAAGAGAGAGAGAGAGAGAGAGAGAGAGAGAGAGAGAGAGAGAGAGAGAGAGAGAGAGAGAGAGAGAGAGAGAGAGAGAGAGAGAGAGAGAGAGAGAGAGAGAGAAAGAAAGAAAAACAAGAGAAGAGAGAGAGAGAGAGAGAGAGAGAGAGAGAGAGAGAGAGAGAGAGAGAGAGAGAGAGAGAGAGAGAGAGAGAGAGAGAGAGAGAGAGAGAGAGAGAGAGAGAGAGAGAGAGAGAGAGAGAGAGAGAGAGAGAGAGAGAGAGAGAGAGAGAGAGAGAGAGAGAGAGAGAGAGAGAGAGAGAGAGATAGAGAGAGAGAGAGAGAGAGAGAGAGAGAGAGAGAGAGAGAGAGAGAGAGAGAGAGAGAGAGAGAGAGAGAGAGAGAGATCGGACAAGTAGGCGGACCAGGGTCCGTCCGCGAGGCGCACTGCGGTGCGACAACTCGCAAGCACTATTTGCGGCGGTGCAGCCTTAAGATACGAGGGCGGGCTACAAAACCCCCTCCCCCGGCGCAGTGCGACTGACGCTACAGACGGCGGACAGACGATGAAGATCTCACCTGACAGACCGCGTGAGGTAAAAGGCCCCAACAAGAAAGGCGACGTGCTGGCACGTGGCTAGGCGGCTTGGCGGACCGCCAGTTGGGCGCTTGGCCGCTAAGCGGCGCGCAGTGACGGGGCACCCCCCGCCCCCACGCCCTGACACCGTGGACGCGGAGCCACACGTACACACGGGCAGGCAGAAAGGAGGAGATCAGCGCGGGGCACCAGGTGGAGCGCCGCGGAACGATGACAACATAGCTTGGATGTTGAGTGACGGCACGACACCATCGGGCGAGGTGGTGAGCAGCTCGGCGAAGGCTCGCCCAGCGCTGTGGAGGCGCTGGAGTAGAGGACCTTGACGAGCTTGGGCAGCGGCGAGGTCCGCGGCGAGAGCTAAGCACTTCTGCTGAAGGGCAGCCATAGCCTGTGACAGCTCGGTTTCACGGTCGGTGAGAGGTGGCTGCTCAGTGACATCCGCCGAGGATCTCGAGACAGAGGCGAGGTCCTCGGTACGCCTGTCCAGGTGGGCTAGCGGCGTGCGGGACCCTGAACGCTGACGTCCGTCACCGTTAAAAGGTGACTGGAGGGGCCGGCGCGACCCCAGGGCTGGAGCCGCTAGGGCCGCGCCCCGAGAGGTCAGGGGAGCCGCTTCCTCTCGCTCAGCAACGGAGGAAGCGTGGGTGGGGCACGAGGGCCTGTCTGGTTTAGTACCCTGCGGGGGGGCTGAAGCCGCCCCCGCGGGTCGCTGACGATGGGGAGGTGAAGTGGTATGCGCGGTGGGGCCAGTCGTGATGCCGTGCAAGGCCGCTGAGGTCGGTCGCGTAGAGGGTTGGTGACTCGGTGGGGCGGCATGGTCGGCAGCGTGTGGTGTCGGCGGTGCGTCCTCAATGCCACCCAATCCTCGGGGGGCACTCGGGTCGTGGTCGGCGTCCTGGCGGTGACCGATATCATCGTATGTGGGCGTTAACGCTCTTGGGGACGGCGTCGCAGTAGGGTTTGCGAGGTTTCCCGACGGGGCGGGGTTTTCGTTGGCTGGTCCGTCGTCCAAAGCGTCCGATCCCCCACCGAGGCTGAAAAGGTCATCGTCCTGCTCATCAGCGTCTTGAAAAGGAACGGCGTTGTCATGTGGGTGGGCTGACGCACTCAATGGCGGAGTCGGGGGCGCCGTGCGGGTGCCCGCCGGGGCAGGGTTGGCGCTGGCTGACTCGTCGCCCAGGAAGTCCAAACCTCCACCAAAGCCGAACGGGTCGTCCTCCTGTTCGTCGAATAACCCCCGTTGGGCCTCGGCCCAGAGCTCGTCGGGGTTTTGTGGGATGTCTGGTCCAGCCGCGGGTGGAGCCTGGTCAGACAGCAGGGGATTTGGTTCCATTTTGTTTAGTTCTGCAGCAGTGAACCCAGCCCTGCGGTGTGGGAGAGGAAGAGTACGATGTCTCCGCTCGTAGATGGCAACGGCGACTCCATGGAGCACGGTCGCTTGGCGGTGTCGTGCTTTGGCAGCTTCAACGATGTCGTCTGGGAGGTTATGAGTACGTGCCGCCGCTGTGGCGAGGGCGTCAGCCTGACGATTGAACTCCTCCGCGATGGGCCCGATGAGCCCGAGGTCGATGCCCGTGTCGCCCTGGTGGCTAGCGACTTTCTCTACGCGGAACATGTTTGGCTTGGCCATGACACATCGGTGGACCTTTTCCCAGAACTCCACGTGCGTGCCCTGCGGAGGTGAGTGTCCGTCGATGATCCTTTGGAAGCCGTCGACCACCGCCTGGTTGTCCACGAAGACGTGTACGGGCCGTTCAGCACATGCCGTGAGGTGGACAATGGCGAGGGTCTCCGCAAGCTGTGCGTTCTGCGTGATGCCGTGAACGCGCGCACTGTAGTTCATGCGGTGGTCGATGCCGTAGTAGACGCCGTAGCCCGCTCTTGCAAGCAAAGGGATGGCTTGGTTGGTGCATGCACCGTCCGTGGCAGCGTAGACCCATGTCCAACCAGTGTCGTGGTCAAGGTAAGTGGTGTAGGAGTCCTGGGCTGAAGCCGCAGGATCTCCCTCAGGCGGGGGCCGCGGTATGGGTTGAGGTAGCGGGTCCCTCGCGAGGTCGGCTTGCAGATCGAGGAGGGCTGGGTCCTCATCGAAGAGCCCGCAATGTCTTGTGTGCGGAGGAAGACGTGCCCACTGCTCGTCACTGATGAGGGTGGTGAGAGGGACTCTTTCACGGGCCCAGCACTTGCAGTCACGCACAGTGTGCTCCTGAGTTTCCTCTTCCTCATCACAGTAACGGCAAATAGGGCTGGGATCAGCGGACGTATTTGATCGAGAACGTCGCTGTTGGGTGTGGTCCCCGCCCGACAGGTAGTTTAAGAGGAGCGCCAGCTGCCATGCGTTGCATTTGGCAGCTCCTTTGGTGCGGGCGAGCCACGTGCTGGCGAAAAGGTCGAGGCCCTGTCTGACCGAAGCAAGGTGACCAAGGTCATGACGCCGTGGCTTGATTTTTCTGAGAAAGGCTCTGCGTTGCGAGGCGCGCAGCATGTGAAGGAAGGCGTTTTGGGGAAGGTTCAGCCAACTGATCTGACAGCCCCAGTCGTCGTACATGGTGCCAAATGTGGGCCAAGTCCAACGGAGCTGCTGAAGCGTCTGAACAAGTCGTCCAACAGGTCCTCCGCCAAAAAGGGTCTGGACATGGTGTTGGAGATCCCTGACGAGGCCGCAAAGAGTGGCGTCGCGGTTGACCTGTCGCCGCAGGCACAGGAAGACTTCACGCTGCATAATGGCGTCAATCTCCAGGGCGTGCCCTGGGACGCACACGGCCATGAGAGTCCAAAACTCGACCCACCTGTTTCCCTTGGGGCGGATAGCCGCCTTAAGGGCATGGTTGTAGGCAGTTTTGACGGGGCCTGATGGGGCTTGGATGTCAGTGCCCGTGGTACAGACGCTGGCAGCAAGGGAGCGGGCGTGCCGCGCCTTAATACGCATCGGAGATGGGAGCTTGCCAATACGCGGCAGGCGACTAGTCGCCCTGCGAACACGGGCGTCAGCGGTGGCCGTGAGGTTGAGCGCGGCTGGAGCCGGCGCTGCCTCGGCGTTGATGTAACTTCCGACGAGCTTGAAGGAGTCGACCACGCGTAAGGGCCGTTCCGCCAAGGTGAGCTGGGTAACGGCGGTGTGAAGCTCGTCAGTAAGCGCCCACCCCGCCACTTTTCCAGGATGAATGCGTTGACCAGAAAATCGATCAAACTTGGCGGTTTCATCAAGAGATTTCTGCAACTCGGGCGCGGTGTGGGTAGTGGAGTTGCTGTCGTCAACAAAAGTAGTGCTGAGTGACCGCGGCACGTAACGATGCTGTCTCTTGGTCCAGACGCACATGAGCAGCTTAATGTCGTCCAGGGACCAAGAGCTTCCCTGGAGGTGACCGTTTGTCCTGGCCAGTTCCTTAGAGTACGCACCGTTCATGCGGATGTAACGTTTGTGGCGCCTGTAGAAGTTTCTGCGGACAGTAACGATGTCTTGGGGACACCCCGCGTGAAGCGCGAGGTTAAGGCATATGTCCGTGATGAGATAGTCGAAACACTTCTGACGGTCCAGGGCAGCTCCAGCCAAGGGAAGGAGAAGGGCTCTGGCGTGTTCGATGCGAAGGGCGAGAGAAGTGCTGACGTCCCCAATGGTAGCTTTGGGGACAGCGCCAAAACTCGTGGCGTGGGTCCATCCTTTCCGCCATTCCGTGAGGCTGCGGTAAGCTGGTGCTTCCCACGCGTACATCCAAACGGAAAGCACCGAGAGAAGTCGTTGGTCCGTTGGGAGTTCGCCTCGGCCTTTTCGGAGGCACGGGTTTGGGACGTGGAGGAGGGGTTCTGGGATGGTGCCAGTGCGTTGCATAGCTCGTAGAACGCTGGCGAAGAGGCGAAGAATGTCGTCGGGAAGCTCCTTTGCCTCCTTAGTAGTCCAACCGTCCAGACCCCCCGCGCGTCTCGGTGAACGGGTGCGAATGAAGTGGATGAGTTGGTCGTCGGTGAGGTGGAAAGGGGTAGCTGGTGATGGCGTAGGCAGCTCCTGTCGGTACTCGTCGTAGAAGTCGGCCCACGTCGGCATGGCTTCGGCATCATGTCCCGCACGTGCGCGGTACCTGCCCAAGATGGGCTCCCAGGTGTCGACCATGAGCTTCAGCATGTCCTTGATGTTAGCAACAATGGCGTTGGCAGGGAGGATGTCGGGGACTTGCGCAGGTGGTGGTTCACGGGTGTGGTCTTCGTCGCTGTCCGTGTCGGGCGAACTACCGTCGCCGGGGCTGAAGCCGCCAGCTTCGGTGTCAGCGTCGCTGTCGTCCGTGCAAGCTTCGTCAGGTTTGAAGGCGTTGGTGTCGCAGTGGAGTTGCGTATCGTCAGGAGTGGTAGGCGTGCGGAGATACGCCGTGGGCGAGCTATCAGCAGCTCGTGCGTATATGGCCGCCTTTCGCCCGCTTGGCTCACGGACGCCCTCGGCCCATATCCTGATGCGTTCCGCCTTGGCACGGTTCGCGCGTCGCGCCAGCTCTAAGTCGAGATGTTGGATCAAAACGTCAAGGTGCTCCCCGTGCGGCACTGGCTCGTCTGGGGCCCAGGCCTCGGGGAATTCCAGGAGAACCGTGGGGCGCAGCTTGTGGCATAAGAGGCGGGCCGCGGCCCACGTGCAGTCGATGCGCTGCGCGAGGTACGGCGGAATAGCACGGCAATCAAGATGGTGGTGCTGTCCGATGAAACGGAGCTCGCAGAGTTGCCGATGGAGCTTGCGCAGTCGGTTCATGTGAATCGTGGAAGCTCCGTAGGTGGGGAACGCGCGGGGGACAACCGGTCGATCCTCGAACGTAGGCGTGAGCCCGTGCATGGTGGGGGGCTTCTTTTTTGGTTGGTGGGGCGGTGGAGGTGGCAGATCGCGTAGACGGGTGAGATGGTACTCATGACTGGCCTCGTTAGCCAGGGTGAACATGCGCTCCACGTCGTCTCGTGCGTCGGCCTGCTCCATGCGGTCCTGGTACCGCCCAGCGATGAGGGTCCCAAGTGCTTGCAGCTCGTGCCCCTCATGAACTCCATCGTCGGGCGGGTAGGGCGTAGGGGCAAGAAGACGTCGGGCCGTATGGTCGAGGCGACTGAGGTCAAGCGTGACCTGCAGGCCAACGTGAGACTTCGCAGGCAAGTCGCGAAGGTAGCAGAAGTCGGTGACAAGGGATCGCGCCGCCTGGTTGGCAATGATATAATCGATGCGCGAAGTGCGGGGGCACTTGGTGACGCGGTCCCAATCAGGGATATTGCCATAGGTGTGCATGGTGTGATCTGGTGTGCCCTCAGCGACGTTGGACCATCCGTGCTGCAACATGTGCAGAAGGTGTGGATTGTCGTCAATGTTCGTGTTGGCGTCCATGCAGATGAAGTAGGGTGCTGAGCCGACCCTAGCGGCGGCACAGTCAGCGAGCCGAAAGAGAGCTGTGCTGTCTCCTCCAGCAATCCCGTAAAGGCTCGCTATGTAGATCCCCGCGGGCCCATGGTTATTTCGTCGCCGCCTACGGCGGTGTTGAGTGCAGAGTGGGAGAAAGACCTCATGCCATCTTTTCTTGGCCTTGAGGGCGGCGATACAGGGCGCATTGTCGTCGACAGTGGAGTCGACGATGGCATCCTTAGAGAGAATGGCGACCCCTCCCGAGGCGCCAGTGTTGCCCACAACGGTGTGATCAGTGCCGCCGTGGGCAGCTCTGCGCTGGGCTCGCGCCAGATCAAGGTCAGGCCCAAGACTGGCGTGGTATCCACCGTGGAGAGGATTGGCGGCGCTGGTAGCGATGGCTTGCCTAGTCGGCTTGGCATGTCGGGTCTCCTGCAGTGCTATGACAGCGGCGTTGTGGTCGACACCAAGGGCGGTGATGGTTGGCCAGTTCGCTGAGAGACTGGTGATGTTAAGGCTGACGAGGTGTATGGAGCGACCTGGCCCGTCTCCATCGGTGGAACTGGGGTTTGCGCGCCCCGCACGGTGAAGGTCAGCTTGACCCTCGCCCCAGTAGGAGGCTTGGCCACAGTAGGAGCTCATGGCGTTACTATGGGCTAGCTTGATCGGGGCTGAAGCCGCCGTCAGGCCAACCATATAGGAGGGACACGGTCGGCACTGCGCCAGGGGGGGTTCATAAATATTAGTAAAAATGTCACGAAAATTCCTCCTCACTCCTGTACTATAGGGGACGAGGGGAGGAGAAGTGAGTCGGCAGCAGTGGGAGAGGGAGGCGACTCCTCGATCCATCCTGCCGAACACAAAGATAAAAACGAGACAGCGGCGGCGGCCTGGCGCGGTGGCGGCGCAACGCACGCGCATGTACTGCGCACGCGCCACCGCTGGTCCCTCCTGCGGTGCCACGCCCGCCCCGTCAGTGTCTTGATGAGCAGCATCTGGTGGAACGGCTCCAGCAGCACGATCGGAGGCCTGACGCTGGGCCTCGTCCATGCCCGCTGCCGTGAGGTCCACGTTGCGGACAGGGCTGATTCCCCGCGGGGCCGCAGCTGCCGCGGCAGCAGCCGAGGTGGCGGGGGCACCGCCCCGACTCTGAGGTGAGAGCGGTGAGCCCCCGCCAAAACCCGCCACAAGGTTCTTGACACGGTACTTGTTCTTGAACGGGTCGAAGGTTGGCGCCTCGTCGATGGGGACGATCACGCGGGTGGGCAGCTGCGGCTCGTGGTCCGTGGACGGCGTCGGCTCGAGGTCGACCTGGCTAGGGTCGATGACGCTGGCTCCGAAGCGTGGCACCACTTCGGGGGGTCGGGCATCGGCCTGAGTCTCGCGAGGCGGCGAGCTCGTGGAGCTCCCTGGGGCCTTGCGTGAACTGTGGCGGCTGCAGGTCCTGCTGCGCGGGACGCGCCCGCCCGTGTGACGGTCGCGTGGCGAAGTCGCCTGGGCATTAGCGCGCTCAGAATCCGCCCTGCTCGGGGATCGGATCGGCGCCGCGCAGGGTGATGGGCTGGGCTGGCGAGAGGCGCTTGTGCCGCCTTCCGCCGTGGCTGTGGCCTGGTCGGGGTCGGCCGCGTCTGGGCGGGGGCTGACGTGGTGGGCGCTTCCCTCGCTGTGCCTCGGGGAGGCGCTGCGATGCGCCTGGATGCGCGTGAGGACGAGCGGGGTGAGCGGCTGCCTCTCCCGCACAGGTGGGGCAGGTTTGGCCTGGGCAGGGCGCAGTGCTGCAGCTACATTTGGCGGGGGCGTGTGCTGGCGCGGTTGCCAAGCGCGCACGTTCGCATCGCGCCATCCTTCGGGGCGCCCAGCCCTGCCACGGTGCGTTGCAGCCCCCTGGGCTGAAGCCGCAGGGGTTATCACTGCAGGCTGGTTGCTGGAGGGGCCCTCATGTCGGCCTGAGTAGAGGCCCCAGGCGCGCGTGGACCCTGGCACTGGCGAGGTGGCCCTTAGGGCATGTAGGGGTGCACGCGAGTAGCCGATGGCCGCTGGGTGAACCCTGGCGTTGGGGGCTTGGCCGTAGCTGGAGGCGGCTGCTCCAGCAGCCGCAGGCATGGCACCTATGGGACCACGGTGGTAGGCGGCAACCCCGTCGTAGGCCGTGTTACCGCCTGTCGGGACTCGCGCAGGGGAGCGGTAGCGTGGTGTGCCCTGCTGTCCTGCGTCACGTTGGTCCCGCTGCTGGATGCGCTGCTGGTGCTGTTGGTGGCGCTGCCAGTCGGCTCTCGAGAGGGGACGGGTGTCGGGGAGGATGGTGGGCACGTCGGGCCGCTGCCAGCCCCGATAGACGTGCTCGAAGGCGTGGTCAGGGTAGGTCTCCCCTACGGGTGAGTATCGTCGCACATACTCCGTGTAGTCGATGTTCTGCGGCTCTGAGATCGCCGTAATGTTGATGGCCCGCTGGTGCGCTGGTCCGTAGAGGCAGAAACTACCACGGTTGCTGCGGTCGTGGTTTAGCTCAGCTTCGGTCGTGGCACGGCTCACCATGGCGTCACAGAGTCGCATATCGTAGTCGAGAGCTTGAGGCCCAGGACCACCCTCGGCGTCCCAGTACAGTACCACATCTCGCCAGCGGGTGCGGGTCATGTGGGTGCGCTCGGCGATCAACTCGCAGACGGTCCTGACCGTGACACGATCCCTGTACATGTTGGTAATGGCTAGGGAGAAGGGTCGGCGGACCGTCTTGTTGAAGGTGAGTTCCTCCTTGAGGGCCTGATGGGGGCTGAAGAGCACATAGCCTTCCCTCCAAAGCGGTTGGTCGGGGGAAGGTTCTTCGGGCATCCCCGTTCCTGTGAATCCAGGTGGCCGCGTTGTGCCGTCAGGCAATCCCTGCCTGGGGACACGCCGCGGCTGTGGTGGGAGGTACCATTGGCCCTGGTAGCCTACTTGCCCTGGTTGTGGAGGTTCTCCCCCGGGGCCTGAAGGCGCTCGGGGGGGTTCCTTGAGGTCGTGGAGGGCTGGCGCGTTGCCGAATTGGCGGGCAAGGATGTGCGGCGGCATCCCTGTGGCACGGACGTCGAGCTGGTTGTGTGGCCTGGGGGGGTGGGGACACCTGCTGGACAGGCAGCATGTGTCGGAGTCCCTCTTATTGGTGCTGTATGCACACGTCCAACTGTTGCACGAGTAGTCCGTGGACCAGTCCATAAGTGTACGCAGTCCGCTGCGGCCGCAGTCTGGGCACGTTGGTTGGCCCGAGGTGCCAAGCTGTGTGTTGCGGCGAGCCGCGCAATATTGGCAGCATTGGAATCGACACTGTAGGCAAGACCAGCGTCCTGGTAAGGGCGGTAGCGCATGCTCGTTTGTGCCTGGGTCGTCTGGGTGGGGTCTCGGGCGATCCCACAAGGGCCAGACGTCAGCAAACCAGGATTGGCCTGTAGTGCGGACTACCTCGGCGGGGAGGCGTGCGTCCTCGGCATGGCACCTGATCCACTGGGGCCCCATATCCGCTGGTACCATGACGGTGCGCCAGGAGTCGTCCCCCTTAACGTGGACTTGGGTCGGTGCCCAGAGCTTAGTAGTGGTGTCGCCGTGATCATGATGGAGGATGACCCAGCCGTCACGCCCGTCCACCGTAGGGTCAATGACGCGGTAGCCCATGACTGTCGTCCCCCACGGTAAGTAGGCGCCATCGTGGTGATCACCAGGGTCGAGCCAGACCTCGATGCCAGGGGCGTTGACACGGGACCGCACATCACGCACGTGGTAGGCGAGGACGTGGTAGGCAGTCGGCTCCTCCTCCGTCACAATGTGCTCCCACGTCTCGATGCCGCTGTTGTCGGAGGTGGAGTTCCCGTCGCTCTGTCGTGACGAGCGAGAGGCAGATCGTCGCGCACGGGCGCGGCCTCGGGCGAGGGCGGCGGCCGCGCTGATGAGGGATGGCGTACGGCGTTCGTCGACTCCAGATGACGTCGATGAGGGGTCTGGACTGTGGGCTAAGGCTGTGCCTGACTTGTGCGTGCGTGGTGGGTCCGACGCGGCCCCAGGGCTGGAGCCGCTGGGGCGCGACCCGTGTGCGTCAGGGTGCCCCCGCACGGGGACAGCTTGCAAGCCCGTGTACACCAGGTCGATGAGTGGTTTCGGGTCCAGCTGGAGTATGTGGAGCGAGACGCGTGGTCGAGGCTGATTAGGGTCGTCCCTGGTGGCTGCTTCCGTGTCGTAGTGCTGTTTGGCCCATGCTCGCGCCGCTTCTGGCGAGTATAGCGCCTGCGGTGGTGGCCATGCTGCCGCGATGGTTGATCTGCGCCTGGTGCTAGCTTCCTGGTCGTGAGCTTCAGCCGCCTCACGGAGATCTGGATGATCGTAGCCAGCAATGTGGAGGGCGTGCGCGCAGTCACCCATGCCATAGGCGTGTGGAAGGGCACGGCACCTGGAAGCAGCTTCTGTGGGGGCACACCAGTCCATGCGGATGAGGAGGCTCAGGACCCGAGGGTAAATGAGGCGCGCTCCGTGAGCCTCCCCTTTCACGTAGTTGTGCCTGTTTTCCCCGCGCGGTGGTTGGGTGGCTTCGCACATCCAGAGTGCGATGGGTCCCCACGCGAGGGTGTCGTCTTCGAGACTGTAGGGCGGGTGGGGCGGTATCGCGTACCACGCGGCCAGCGAAGGGTGCACGCTCACGTACGTGCGGCCAACGTTGGTGCCAGTTCGACCCTTCGTTTCACGGCGGGGGCCTGGCAAGAGGTGCCCTCCACAGGCAGCAAGACGGGCCGCAAGGTCGCCGCGGGTCCCATGCCAGAAAACAGTGGGCGCGTCGGTGGTGGGTTGACGGAGGTCCCACGTGAGGTATGGGAAAATTGTCTCGCCCGAGTTGCCGCCCGAGTCTTCCAGCACCCAAGTGAGGCGGTTCGGTGGCCTCTGCATGATGTCCGTCCACGGCCCCAGCACTTGGAGTGTTGGGTCGTGAGTGAATCGAGGGTGGTCGTGGAGTCGTAGAGCGTCTTTGATGTCCTCAGTGGACACGCCACTGTTCCCTAGCGCGAAGCCGTTTTGGTACAGGGCGTTAAGTATGCTCTTCGGCGGCTCGGGGACCGCTGGGTCACGCTGGATGGTGTTGCGTGAGTTGCGTGTCGGTGGCTTGAGGGCAGTGTAAGGCGTACCAGGGCCTGAAGGCGCCTGGGGCCTGTCAGGTGATGCATAGCGTGCTCGCCGTCGTGGTGGTTGGGTGTCCGCGTCGGGGGAGGGGGAGGAACCACGAGCGTCAGCATGTCGGAAGATGGACCACGGGCTGCCATGGGTGCGTTCCCTCGTTTCCCTTGGCTCGGTGTCGCTGCCGTATGCTGTGGCATCCTCATTGGTCGGTAGGTTACCGAATGTCGTGCCGTTCTTGGAGCCGTCTCGTGGCGTCGGGCTGGTCGATCATGGTGTGACAGACGAGGCTCGCGATACGGCGGCTGTGACTTCAGCGATGGCGGCGGTAGTGGCGGTGGTGACGTCGGCGACTGCGGCGGCAACAGCTGCGGCGTAGTGTTCCTGTAGCAGCGGATGTCGGAGTGCGTGCACCTGCTGGTCGTCGTGTACGTCGGCGAGCGTGCACGGCATTTTGTGTGTGGCCTCGTCCTTCGGCTTCCTGCTCGGTTGGCAACAGCGGAGGCACCAGTGGGCAGTGGATGAGTCCAGGGCCCGCGCACATATGCGGGCGCCTACGTGTCCGACAGCTCCCTGGGCAAGGAGTTTGGCACCGACGAGTAGAAGACCACACACAACTCCACCCGTGGCTATGGCCCCTAGCTTGCCGCTGGCCCATTTAAGGACGCCCCCGAAGCCGCTCCCGACTGCAGTGGCTCCACCCGAGACACCATCTCTGAGTTTGTCGCTGGTCCATTTGAGAGTGGCCCTCAATGTGGACGTGACATAGTATGTCGTTTTGCGTCGGAATATAGTGGACACCGATGGGCCTGGTGCGGTCGCTTGGCGTCGTCGTCGTTGTCGGTAGCTGGGGTCTCGGCTCGGGGTCGGCAAGTATCCATCGATCTGGTCCTTGTACGGCATTGCTATCGCGATGGCGTACGTGGCCACCAGGAGGCAGATGAGGCAGCCACAATGTCGTGATGCCGCTGAGCTGTGCTGGGGCTCGTGGGGACCGCTGACATCTGGGTGTTCATCATCGATGGGGTCGTTGTCGATGTCGGCCTGCCAGTGCTCGATGGCACTGGGGTTGGCGTCAGTCACGTTGTCACCTCCTGCGGTCTGGGGATGTCCAGGTCTAGCCAGTGGTGCAGCGGGGCTGAAGCCGCCACTGCACGGCCTGGCATGAGCTGGCGAAGCAGTGGAATGGCTAGTCACATCAGCGGCAGTGACGCCTTCAGCGTCGTTAGGCCGCGCAGAAGGGTCGGCCTGATCTGAGGTGTGGGGCGCACTGCGTTGCCACGGGGCGAGCCCAGAGTGAGGCTCACTGTCGCGGTCACGCTGAGTCGAGTCGCCTGATGGTATCGTGCCGTCTCGATCCTGGATATCGATGTCGTCCTGGCTATCCTCCGACGCGTGGAACGAGTCCATGGATGTATTGCCGATGTCGCTGGCCGCGATGTGCTGGAGCAGCCATGATACGGGATCTTCTGCGGCCTGATCGGTGCCGTCCGTCGGCGCCGCAGCGAGCTCCGCCTCGACGAGCGGCAGCATGTCTGGCGGTTGGTGCAGGATAACATCAGCGAGGTACGCCATGGCGTCATGGTCGGGTGGAGGGAGACCTCTTGGTAGCAGAGCATGGGCCCGTGAGAGGTATGGCGGCAAAGGTGCCATGAAAGCCTCAGGGCCAACGAGCGTGGCACGAGCGCCCTGGTACTCCAGAAGGAGGCCGAAATAGCGGGTGGCGTACTCGCGGCTGCTCTGGATCCGAGTGAGGTTGCGGTTGATGCGCTGCCTGTCGGGGCCCGCTCTGTGCCAGATGTCCTCGCACATGTCGACCGCGGTGCGATGACGCAGGGCGTCGGTGGTGTCCTCGGACGCCTCAAGGAAGAGGTGATCGTACTGTGGCAGATGGAGCGTCGCCAGGATGTACGGGACGCAGTCCTCGAGCCATGCCCAGAACATGTCCTGGTTATCCTCACCTGGTGCCCACGCCGCAGCACACGGTATGAGCCGGGCGCGGATCATCATCAGGTGCCAGAAAGCAGGGTCTTCCTCGGGTTCGCCCCTATCTCGCATGGGAGTGGTGGGACCCGTAGGGCAATAGCGGGGCACAGCAGCGGGGCTGAAGCCGCCACTGTGTGCCTGGCCAATACTGCACGGACTCGCGGCAGCGGTGCCGTTGACGATCGGGTCCAAGATGGTGCAGTGATCGTACTTGTAGATGCTGTCATCGTAGAGGTAGAAAAGGGGCGCACGTTCGACGTGCTGCAGAAGAAACCCACCTCCATGCTGGGGCGCACCGCCTGAAGACGGGTGTGCTCCAGCGAGCGAGGGGAGGGCCAGGCTGAAAGCAAAGCGCCACATGATGGCGAGGCCTGGCAGGCGGCGCGAGCGATGAGCCAAAAGCTGCATGTCAGCACGCATCTTTAGGTACCCCTGCATGCTCATGTACATTGCAACAAACACACCCACAGCAAGATGACAGGTGTCCCTACACCAGGTAGCTTGCTCGTGCTGCTGCCAAAAATGACATGATATAGCAAGGAAGAGGTACGACGAGAAGTGAGAAGGGATGCCTCTGAAGGCGCTTCCTCGGAGGGCTGAGGCGGGCCCTCTGAGGCACCTTCAATAGGGTTCCTGTGTGGCCCGCCCTTTGTCTTTGCCTTTGTCAGCCCCTGGGGGCCCCGTCCCTGGGGTGACCTGGCCTGGCTGGTCGATCCACCCGCAGACAGCCACGGGATCGGCAACTGGTGCAGCTTCCTCCTTTTTGGTATCGAGGGTGGCCACCTGGGGCAGGTGGATGGTACCCCCCGTGAGGTGCCCGAGGAGGGCCTGGATGTCGCCGCGCAGTGCAGCAGCTTCGGTAGTTGCCGTCTGTTGCTGCGTGACGACGGTGGCAAGCCCTCGTTCCAAGCCTGTAACGTGCTCCGTGAGTGTGGCCTGGGATGAGAGAACGCCCGCAAGCTGGACCTGCATGTTGTCCACCGTGTTGGCAAGCAGCTCGTGCTGTTGTTCCATGTGTTGGATGCGGGTCGTAGCGGCATCTGACAGTTTAGGGGCCGTAGCGAAGCGTTCGCCGAGGGTGTTCGGTTCGCGCGATGCCACGCTGAATTCATCCTCTGATGAGAGGATCTCGACGTCGCCTGGTACCTCGGCGGCTGCGTCAACGTGCCCTTCCGTGTGGCCCCCACCTTCGGCCGCCCCCGTGCCAGGTTGCGGGTCATGCCCGTCCCCACCTGGTCCTTGGACGGCCGTCTGCTCGGCAGCTCCATCCGTGCCGTGCGGGGGAGCAGAGGAGCTGCGGCCTGGAGCGCCGTGTGATCTTGCGTGCGGCGTGGCGTCGCGTTTCCCGCTGGAGGATCGGTGGCGCTTGGCTAAAGGCTCCTCCTTAGGGATCGGGAGCGGTGCGACGCCCTTGCCTTTGGGCGTGGCAGTCATGAGGTCGTGGAGGTAGGGGCTCTGGGCCGCTTTGGTTAGGAGTGTGCCCGTGGCGGGGCTGAAGCCGCCACCACGGGCGGGCGGCGTCACAGGCTCTGTGATAGTGGTAGGGGTGACAATGGTAACGTTGTCCCTCTTCGGCACGACCTCAGCCAACGGGGCCTCGGTGATGCTCCACGGGATGGGGCACCCTGCGACCTGTACCGTATATGTGGGTGGGGGACGATGAGCGCGCACTAAGGCAAACTGCGCCGAAGTGGCTGGGTCCCAGGCGGTGTGGTAGACCTCACAGTCCCATTTGACGGACGGGCCCGTGAGAGTCTTGGCAAGCTGAGTCAGCGTGGCATGGCGTGCCGCAATGCCCGTGATGCGGTATCGCGTCTTGGCGAGAGTGGCTTCGCAGCCACGGATGCTGACGGCAGCGGCCTTGGCGGCGTCTGACCCACGTGCAACACGGATCCCCAATAAGCCTGACTTGCCGTGCCTGACGACTCCTAGGGCTTTGAAGTCCACCGACTTCTGGAACGCCTCTGCCATCGTGATGGGCTGGTCCTCGGGGAACCACACGGTCTGGTACTTGTCTGCCGTGGGCTCGTCCGCACCTACGTTGCTGAGGTCGTAGGTGGCGCCGAGTTGCCCCGAACCCGCCAAGACCTTGTCAACTGCTTGAAGACTGACGCCGAAAGTGGCAGCCAGGGACCTTTTTCCGACGCCAGATCCGTACCTGCCTAGACTTTTGCAGGGTTCGAGGATAGTGACGGCTTTAAAGTTGCCGTGGAAAAGGGCCTTGAAGGTGTCCTGCAGCTGACTGTCGAGCTCCTGGCGGCGAGCGTCTTTCTTAGACTCCCTGTGCTTTTGGTTTTGGCGCGCCTTGTCCAGTGGAGCGGAATCCCCTCGGAAAGGACCCTTGGCGCGTGGACCACCGTTCACGGGGGCGCCTCCCGAAAACTGATCCTCGAAGGCCTGATGCATGGAGGGGACTGCGGCGATGGCTTCGGTTTCATGTATGGTCACCCGAATCCAGCATACGTGGTCGGCAGGATCAATGGTGGCGACGGCTACTTTTTCCGTGCAGGCGACTTCCTTGGTGCCCAGCTGGTACACGGTCACGGGGACGTGCGTGTGAACCACATTGGGCGCCTTGGGGTGGCGCTTCAGCACGGGGACGGCGAGCTCGGTGCCGACGTAGTTGTCGTTTTTTGGGCCCATGACAGCGATCGCGAGCTGACCCGTGGTACGCTTACCCTGCTCGAGATGGTGCTGCAGCAGCCGCTCGCCACTCTCGTAGTCGTGGAGGCTGATGCTGGGCTTGTACGTCTTGCCGTCGTCGAGTGATGTGGGTTCGGCCAGGACTGGGACCTTCCAGAAGGCCGGGTCCAAGGCAATAAATTTGGCGTCCGCAGCCTGAAGACGTGCGGACGCAGCTGGTGGATAGGATGTGTCACCACCATTGCGCTTAGGCTTGCTGCGCTGGTGGTGATCCAGCGTGTAGCTGATCTGGTTGGCGGCACACATGCGAATCAAGGCACTGCCGAGCTTCTTGGTGTTGGTCTTGTGCATGTCGTACGTGGCCTGCAGCTCGTCCGCGTTCAGCTCGGCGAGCCCGTTGTATGCGGCTGTGGGGCGGTCAGACCCCGCTTGCTTGAAGGCTGCAATGCAGTCCTGTTTGCGTTGGAGGAGGGATCCTTCAGCTGCAGGACGTGAGCTCGGCGGCTGCTTGGAAGAGCGACGGCGCTCCGGCTTGGCGGGGGCCATTGCGGCGGGCGCTCTGGTGGGAGGGAGGGGGTGACGCAAATCGGTACCGCGCTGCTGGCGCGGTTCCGGTCTCGCGAGGCCTGGAGTCGGGACTCCAGAGCGGGGCGCTTCGCGTCGCGGCTACGCTATGAGTGCAGGGCACTCTCGAGCCGAGACTAGAGAGAGAGAGAGAGAGAGAGAGAGAGAGAGAGAGAGAGAGAGAGAGAGAGAGAGAGAGAGAGAGAGAGAGAGGAGAGAGAGAGAGAGAGAGAGAGAGAGAGAGAGAGAGAGAGAGAGAGAGAGAGAGAGGAGAAGAAAAAGAGAGAGAAGAGAGAGAAGAGAGAGAGAGAGAGAGAGAGAGAGAGAGAGAGAGAGAGAGAGAGAGAGAGAGAAAAAAGAGAGAGAGAGAGAGGAGAGAGAGAGAGAGGAGAGAGAGAGAGAGAGAGAGAGAGAGAGAAAAAGAGAGAGAGAGAGAAAGAGAGAGAGAGAGAGAGGAGAGAGAGAGAGAGAGAGAGAGAGAGAGAGAGAGATAGAGAGAGAGAGGAAAAACAAAGGGAGAAAAAGAGAGAGAACGAGATAGAAATAGAGAGAGAGAGAGAGAGAGAGAGGAGGAGAGAAAAACAAAAAAAAAAAAAAAAAAAAAAAACGACCCGACCCCAGGCAGACGCGGGGCTGGCAGGGAGGATGAAAAAGCGAAGAAAAAACGCAGGAAGGAGACAGAGCGCGCGAGGTCGTCCGTCACGCGACGGGGGGCCCCCGCACCCGCGCGTCAGCCACGAGAAGAAGAGCGAGGATCCGCCCGGGGCCACGAGGACTTAATCTGCGGCGCGGAAGCCGCGGGCCCAGCGGAAACGAGCACTCCGAGCGCGCAGAGCAGGTCTGCGACAACCGCCATCCACAAACGAACAGTCGAAAGGTCATGAATCAGCAGCGAGCACCTACTGGGGCCCCGCCCTTGCGCCAACGCGCGAGGTAGTCCGTCGCGCAGGGAGAAGAAGAACAAGAGGAGTAGCGTGACTTCTGGGCTCTGTTCGAGCAGCGCTATTCCGAGATGTGACTCACTGTCTCTTTTGAAGAGCACTGGGAAAGTTGACATATCGCAAATACCCCGCCACCTCAGAGGAGTGGCAGGCAAACAGGGCGCCCCCGCCGCACTGGCCACTCTTCACGGTTAGGAGAACGAAATGCTTGTCCGACGCGTGGTCCGCCGCCGCCCTACATCCTGCAACCTGTCAGCGACGGGGGCAAACTCGCAAACCGAGGGGCGGGGGGGGTGGGGGGGGGCAGCCGGCCGGCCTGGGCCCGCCCAACTCATCACTCTGCCAGGACGCTGGGATTCCGCGCGCGCACATACAGAAGCGCAAAGGTGAAAGAAGACGGGCGCAAGGGAGAGACAACCAGTCGGCATTGCACGGCGCCCAACAATCGCTCCGAAATGAACGCGGGCACGGTGACAACATGCACAATCATAAGCGCGAAAGAAAGAAAGAAGAACGCATGGATGGGCAGGGAGAAGCAATGAGTGGATGGACGAGGGGAAGGACAACAGGAAGCGAGAAGAAGAGGGCGTCGAAGCGCACCTGCGGGGGCGCCCCACCCCGACGCAAAACGACGTGAGAGAATGGAATAGAGAAGCTGGATAACGGGGGACATATCGATAAGTCTCTGTCGCGTTGGAAGCTTTGTTAAAAACAACCTGTAGCAGCGCCCAGCCAAGGCGACGAGGCAGAGACGCAGCAGGTGTCGCCACCGGCGAAGCACAAGAAGTGAACCTGCCTCGGTATCCGAACAACTCAGGTTGTCCGGCGCTTCCCGCGCGGCCGGACTGAACGGGGGCTCGCACTGGCGGGATCGCACCATGCCGTCTCGAAGCTCAGAAACACGAGGTGGGGGCGCATACTTCCAGAATGGGAACCTTCCCACGCATGCAAGATCGCCAATTCAGCTTCCAACAAAGACAATCAACGATGGATCACAAAACGCACAAAGAATGGGCAAAGAGAGTCGTCACATCATCTGAAGCGATTGCGCCGTCTTACGAATGGCGCGCTCGTGTCAGAGTGGGCGTTCGCCTTGACCTCGCTCGGAAGCTGTCCTGCTGAGGTGCAGGTCGAGAAGGCCACAAAAGAAATGACGTTACAAACACTCTCAGGGACTGACAGCGTCGGTCTCGCAACTCTGGTAAAGCGGCTGATAACCTGTGAGAGGGATGATCGGGCAATGCTACCAGTCTGCTATACCCACCCCCTGCGGGATGGCGCCTGCATAGGGCACATGGCCGCAGGACACCCCGCAGAGACGCGTGCGCCTTGAGGGTCACGCACAGAGAGGAGTCTGCAGGTGTCGCCACTGGCCTGGCCTGGGACGTCTCCCACACAAACAGCGCCCAAGAGGTTCGAAGATGCCTCCGAGAAGGCCCAAGAGTACCCCAATACGCCCAAGGTGGCCTCAACACGGCCCAAGAGGCCCCGAAGACGTCCCAAGAGTGTTCCAAGAGGCGTTCGAAGAGGGTCCCAAAAGGCAATCATCATTGATTATCCAGAAAGGTTTCTGAAGGTTGTCGGCCGTCTCGCCTTTTCGGCTTCCTGGCGCTCCAAGACTGCCAACGAAGCCCCAGGATCGCGCCAGGACGTCCCAAAAGGCCCGGAACGCGCCAGGACGGCCCAAGAGGCCCCCGAGAAGGCCCTACGACGGCCCATGAGGGCCCCAAGACGGCCCAAGAGGGCCCCAAGACAGCCCAAGAGGCGCCCAGGACGGCCGAAGAGGCGCTCAAAGACGGCCCCAAGAGGGGGTCCAGATCGGGAACCCGAATAGACATTTCAAGCCCTCAGCTTGAAGGGGAGGGGACCCCCCAGGAGGCCCCAAGCGGCCCCCAGGAGGCCCCCAAGAGGCCCCCACGAGGCTCCCAAGATGCCCCAAGAGGCCCCCAAGAGGCTCCCAAGAGGCAAGAGGCCCCCGAGAGCGTATACAAGGAAGCCGCGGGTAGCACGCTCGCGTAGATGACGAAGATATGTGATGAGCAACCTGCACACGTGTCTATAACTTTTGGTTGGGACCTGAACGATTGCGCAGGTATTCCTGATCCCATGTGATCGATGGGTTGCTACTTTCCAAACAAGAGCACTACTGCATGGGTCGAGAACGTCAGTTCATGGAGCGGTTCGGGCTGTTCCTGACAAACACGTGTATGGCGGGTCGTGACACATACTTCAGACGTGCGCGCAGTTCTTGGACCGATTATGTCGGTGCCCCTGGTTCGTGGTATCTTCTGCTCTCCGTCGTGTTCGTGACCGAATCGGCCGCTGCCTGCAAATGACCCACCCCCACAGTAGAAGCGAAACATTGACAACAGATCGACTGGTGGGGGGCGTGGTGGACGGGCTGTGGCGTGCTAGGTTCTCACAGGAGGTGGAGGAGCACTGCGGGCGCACCTTTGTCCAGTGGAGGCAGCACGAGTGCCTTGCTGCACCGGATGAGGGGTGGCAGGCCTTTGGTCAGGATGCTCGGCGTATCGAATTGCAGTCTTATCATGAGAATCAACGATGACTGTGGCCAATCCCAGAGGAGGAGGAGAAGGCCAATGCGTATACACATGCGCGGACAAAGCAGCGTATACCTACTCGCGCAACGTGCCGCTCTTCACCAACGACTCGACACGTGTGACAGCGTGGCCATGACCGGGCGTACGCAGCTCCAGAAGAGACTGTTGCGGATCACGCGGGAAGTCAAAGACCACAGAGTCGCCCTCAGCACTCGTCGAGCGGAGAGCCCAGGCCAGCAGGCTGTCGGAGCCTGGAAGGCCAACCAAAACATGCGCTCATCCGTCGTCTCTGCCGACGGCTGGCAGCTGCGACCGTAGGCGCGGGCCGCCGATCCTAGAAGACTCCAGTGGCGCATTGACCGGCGATCCGGATGTGGAGCGACCACCTCGCCAGACCAGGATCTCTCGGAGGCCAGCGAACACTGGAGGTTGATCCTGCACCCCCCCCCCCGAAACGCCAGGAGCGCCACGATGGCATGCGACTTTGGAGCCCCGCCCTCGAGGACGAGGCGAACCGGGACTTGGAAGGCCTTCGAGCGGCCCTGGTGCGTATGAGATATCCCCCTGACGCTTCCTATGGAGATGTCCAATTGTCAATTTACCAGCTTCACAATTTATGAATAGTTGTCACGCTCTCGCCATTCCGGGCTTCTGATACCCGAAGACGGCCCCAGGCCTCCAAATTGGCGCAAAGACTGTCCAAGAGGCCCGATGGGCCAAAGGGGCCAAGTTGCAATGATAACCTTGGAAAATTGCTCCTCCTTGCTTTGCGCCTTGGCTGTGCCCTCAGGACTCTATTTTTCCGTCATGGCGAGGCATACGAAAGCCCCATGTTCAAAGATTCGAAAATTACGCCAGCGATTTCAACATACCCATGTTCTGATGATCTCTCAGGCGGAGCGCTCATTCAAAAAAAATAGAGGCGTCGTCAACGAGGACCTCTGACGTCGCAGTGTGGCGCGAGACGAGAAGAGTGCGCGGCGTTGTTCTGGCGCCATGCCCGTTTTGTCACTTGCGCTCGCACTCTCTCTCTCTCTCTCTCTCTCCGTACGCCTCGCCTCCTTTTGCGCGCGCACGTTTCCGATCAACGCGTGCGCACTGAGGCAGAGGTACCCGATGGCGAAGTGCGCGTACGCAAGCGGTGCGTGGCATGATCTCTTCCCGTGGAGCGCGAGTGGCACGGTGAACTCCACAGCCTTTCCCATGTCGTTACGTGGCGCATCGGCTTGCCTGCGCATTCACCCCCATTCCTTCCGCAAGGTTTGACGCCATGGCGCGCCCCGAGTTCAACGATGTCCGCCCAGAGACATGCTAGGGTGTAAACCATTGTGTCGGCAAGCGCGTCCCCATTCGCCCCACCAACACCACCTAAACATCATAATCATGGTCACCACCATCACCATCAGCAACAGCAGCAGCACCAGCAAGAGCATCATCACATCAACCAAAATCATCACCGCCACGATCGTGAGCAATAGTACCAGCGCAAGCATCAGCTTCGGCATCATCAACGGCATCAGCACCATCAGCAGCAGCATCATCACCACCACAACCACCATCTCACCACCACCACCATCATCATCATCATCATCATCATCATCAGCAGCAGCAGCATCATCATCATCGTCATCATCATCATCATCATCATCATCATAATCATCATCATCATCATAATCATCGTCATCATCATCATCATCATCATCAGCAGCAGCATCAGCATCAGCATCAGCATCATCATCATCAGCATCATCATCATCATCATCATCAGCAGCAGCATCAGCATCATCATCATCATCATCATCATCATCATCATCATCATCATCCTCATCAGCATTTTCATCAACAACGTCACCATCGACATCTCCACCCTGACAGGTTCCTGACATGAAGGGGAAGCGCTTGAAAGCGAAACACAGTGCAATAACGTGCAGCACCATCATGATCAACTGCAGTGTGGGCGAGCCCCCGAACTTCCACAAAAGAAACCCGTATACGCGCGCTCCCCGAACATGCACAAGTCTGCTCCCGATCATCATCCTCACTCTTCTGTGATCCTCCAATTTCCTCCGTCACGCCCTCATGGTCTTCGCCGTTTTTACTATCATCAGCAACGACATCATCGCCGTCATCCCTCTCTCAAATTGCCTTCTCCTGCTCGTTTTACGTGGGCGCGGGGACCAAGGAAGACAGGCAATGGGGCTGGCGCTTCGAGATCCGTTGCATGCCATGCGGCGCAACGTGCCTTCTGACACTATGCAAAAAGCGTCGGGACGTTGCTAATCTCGGTCCAGAGTTGCGCGAGAAGCGAAGCCCATCGGCCTGGGAGTGTTATTTGGCGGAGGTGACGGGCTCGGCGGCGTGTGGAAGAGCCCAAGAGCAGGAGATCAAATCGCATTCGGAAGGCTTTCCTCCGAAGAGAACCCCACCAGGGCCGAGGAGACCTTCAAAGCGCACTCTGGAAAACCATGGAGGTCTGACGACGTTCCCTAAGAGCGCTGCAGGGTCTGAAGATGCCCCAGGTCTCCAGGGCCGACCCGCCCGTCGGTTGCGCTGCGCTCCCCGCCCCTTCCGCCCTCTCCCTCGTCGTCCCCTAGCGCACGCCGCTTCCAGCCACCGAGCCTGAAGGGGCCCTTCGTGACGCCGCCGACTTTCAGGGAGTACCTCGCGGCCGCGAGGCATCGAGGGGGAGAGGGGAGGTTTCGGGAAGGAGGGGCTGGAGCTCTTGCGGTGTGCTAGGAGGCTTGGAGGCGGAAATTGAAGGTCGATGGGAAACCTGGAGGTTAGAGGATGTTAGAGGGAGCAGCAGCACTGATCTGCAAACGCCCCCGCCTGTGACTGTCTTCGAGCCAGCCTGACCTCCTGACGCCCCGCGTCTCCTTCCTTCCTTCCTTCCTCTCGTCGTCCTCTCCCTCCTCCCTCCTCCCTCCCTTGCCACTGCCCCCCCGCATGTTCTCATCACCATAATCAGATTCATCATCACCTTCATCACTATCGTCATCATCTTCGTCGGCATTACCATCACCATCGTCATCACAAGCGTCATCATCATCAGCACCAGCATCACCACCATCATAATCATCATCATCAGCAGCACCATCATCATCATCAGCATCATCATCATCATCAGCAGCACCATCATCATCATCATCATCATCATCATCATCACCATCATCATCATCATCATCATCATCATCATCATCATCATCATCATCATCATCATCATCATCATACAATCACCATCACCATCACCACCATCATCATCATAATCATCATCAGCATTATGTTTCGTGGCCCCACAGGGAACTACGCCTAAGGCCCTCGTGGCTGCGCGCGCGTGCTGCCACCCCCTCACTTTGGAACACCCCATCACACGTTTCGTGGTCCCACAAGGAGCTCCACCTACGGCCCCAGTGGCTGCGCCCGCATGCCGCAACCCCGTCACTTTGGCACACCCCTCACCTCTCCTCACGCATTTCGCGGCTCCGTCGGGAGCTCCACCGATGGCGGTTCTCACACTGGTGGTACTCACAACTGTAAGTGTTTGGGCCCTTCGCCAGGATCATGTTGTCACTACGTGGCTCCCGGAGAAGGTCTGGGCCGGGACCCTGCCCTGGGGACAGGCGTTGCATCCTGAGGCACTCTTTGACGGCCCCAGAGCCCTGTGAGGGCGCCTGGAGGACGCACGCTGCAGAAAACCGTCCGACGTAGTTTTGCCACGACGCGAGGACTTGCGCGTCCGGCCCGGATAGAGGCCTCCCAGATGAGATCCGAATATATGGGGTCGAAGCATCGCGCCGCATCGCCGATGCATCGCCGGTGCATTGGCGATGCACCTGCGGCGTCGGCGGTGCATCGGCGACGCCGGCGTGGAGAAAATCGGGCTCCACATCGAACCGCATCGCCGATGCATCGGCGATGCGGCGGCACGACCCCCAGACCCCATCTACTCCGACCCCACCGAGAAGACCTGGACCAGAGGATGCCAATCCTCTTCTCCTCCCCTTCTCCTCCCCACCTCCGCGCGCGGGCACGTCTCCGCAGCCCCTCCCAAGAGGAGGGGAGAGAAGGAGAGGGAGAGGGATGGAAGGAGAGGGAAGGAGGGAGAAAGGAAGGCGGGAGGAGAAAGGAAGTTGGGAAGGCCCAAGCGTACCCCCAAGACGACGTACCCCCAGTGAGGCGCGCAGCGGCCACGGTTCCAACTACGGTGGGCGCCAAAATGCAACCGCCGGGAGCCCCGAGGTGAGCCGCGAGGTACTCTCTCCAAGGTACGTCTGTTCCAAAGTACGTTTGGCGTCCCCTGAAGAAGAACCTCCCCGCCTCCACTACACCGACGCCATCCACAAGTTGCTGGGAGTTGTTGTACGATGGCCGGCGCAGTCGGTCCACCAGTGTAGACAGGTGCCACGGCGAACTCCAAACTGCCACCTGAAACAGCCAGCGATTGGCAACAGTCACTAGTCTAGCAGAGTACATGTCAAACCTACACTTGGTGTGAGGCCAGGCGGCAGCTAATTTGAGCTACAGCTGAGGTCAATGGAGATCCAAACTGGGCACACTATTACCTATACGACCACCTTGCGGGTGATAAGGAAGTTTGGGGGGAGGCAGCAACGGGCAAAAGTGGCGATTGTTGTTCTGACGATGCCTTTGGCGCGGAGTCTAGTGAGTAGTGCGATTGTGCACGTGAGCGTGATGTGATGTGGCGACGTTGGCGAAGCGCACTCGACATTGTCGTGAAGCGCTGTCCCCGCGTGCGCTTATCAATCGCGCGAACCTCACCTCAGCGGTAGTCGACGTGGTCGAACGTGCGTGCTGCGGTACCACAATGACTGATCGCAGCGCCACCCAATGGTGCCTTGGTTGCAGGTCCGGCGCTCGAGGCACGAGCGAATCTTGGCGCCACCGGCCGCGAGAGGAGAATCATTCGGTCCAGCCGCGGCCCAGCCACAGGAGGATTTCGGGACACCAGCGGGACACCGGCGGGACACCGCGGGCAACCGGCCACCGGAGGAGAAACATTTGGTCCAGCCGCGGCCCAGCCATAGGAGCAGTTCGGGACACCAGCGCGACGAGGAGGATGTGGAAGAACTGAAGAAGGCATAGGCGGAAGGATGATGATGATGCTGATGCTGCTGCTGATGATGATGACGATGAAGGTGAAGATGATGGTGCATAAGAAGATGATGAGGACGAGCAACGACGATGACGATGAGGATGAGGATCTCTTTGACCCGCCGCCAACACTCCACCATCAGCACCCACGAGGAAAGGAAGAGGAGGGCGGGGCAGAAGGGACTGCAGGGCTGGGGGTGGAGCGATGACGGCTCCGTCTCCTCCTCCAACTGCCGCACGGCACTGCTCTCCCAACTCGAGCTGTCTACCTGAGGCCTCCTGGGGGCGTCCATGAGAAGCTCCAGGAAGCCTCGGCAAGAGGGAGAGGGGGAGACTTGACCCGCTCGGGGAGTCCCTGATGGGAGGGAAAACATGAGCCCGCCAGGGCTAGGCTTCGCGCCCAAGGACGATTCCCCAAACAGTGATTTGCACCCAAGGCAAAAGCATGAACGAAACCACTGGGCCAATATGCTGTAGCAGGCCGCGTGCCCCGGTTCGGGGCTCCTGGTTCTGGCGAGAGTGCTGGGCCAATGTGGATGGGCAGCCCGGCCCCCAGCCCCGGCGTTCCCGTCACTAGAAAGCGGAGTTGAGAGCAGAGAGTACATATCAGCGACTAGCGGGCCGAGTGAAGCAAAGAGAACAGAAAGTATATACCTATACGACCACCCTTCGAGTGATAAGGAGGTTCGGGGGGGGGGAGCCAATGTCTCACTCGATCGGTCTCACTATCGATCTCACTATCGGTCTCGCTCGATCGATCTCACTCGATCGATCTCACAATCGATCTCACTCGATTCATTTAATTCGATCGATCTCAAAATCGATCTGACTATCGATCTCACAATCGATCTCACTATCGATCTCACGATCGATCTCACAATCGATCCCACATTCGGTCTAACTATTGATCTCACTATCGATACCAGAATCGATATCACAATCAACGTCATCATCATCATCAACACCATCGTCATCAACGCAATCAACATCAGCATCATCATCATCATCATCATCATCATCATCATCATCATCATCATCATAAGCATCATCATCATCATCATCATCGTCATCATCATCAGCATCGTCATCATCCTCATCAGCATTTTCATCAACAACGTCACCATCATCATGATCACCTCACCACCATCATCATCAACATCATCATCATCATCACCATCATCATCGGGACACCATCATCGTCACCATCATCATCATCAACATCATCATCACCACCATCACCATCATCATCGGAACACCACCATCATCATCTCATCATCATGATCATGAACAACATCATCAACATCATCATCATCATCATCATCATCATCATCATCGGGACACCTTCATCATCATCATCATCATCATCATCATCATCATCATCATCATCATCATCATCATTAGCAACATCATCATCAATATCATCATCATCGGAACGCCACCATCATCCTCACCATCATCATCACCATCATCATCATCATCAACATCATCGGGACACCATCATCATCATCATCAGCATCATCGTCACCATGATTTGGCCACCATCATCAAAATCATCATCACCTCATCTTCATCCTCATCATCAACATCATCATCACGACACCATCATCGTCATCATCATCATCATCATCATTATCATCATCATCATCATCATCATCGGGACACCATCATCATCACCATCATCACCAAGAGCACCATCATCCACCTCATCATCATCATCATCGGGACACCATCATCATCTTCGTCATCATCATCAAATGATCTGATCATCATCAACATCATCACGATCATCATCAACATCATCATCATCGGGGCACCATCATCATCAGCAACATCATCATCATCATCATCAACATCATCGTCATTAGGGTACCATCATCATCACCACCATCACCATCATCATCACCATCATCATCATCAACATCATCATCATCATCATCATCATCATCATCATCATCATCATCATCATCATCATCATCGGGACACCATCATGATCACCACCATCACCATCATCACCATCGTCATCATCGTCAACATCATCAACATCATCATCATCATCATTATCATCATCATCATCATCATCATCATCATCATCGGGGCACCGACGGGACACTGGCGGGACACCGGCGGGACACCGCGCGCCACCGGCCCCCGAGCGGGACACCGGCGGGACACCGCGGGGCACCGGTTGCCGTAACGGAGACTTTTGGTCCGGCCGCGCCTCAGCTACAGGAGACTTATTTCTCGCCCGCCCACACAGCTTCGCCTCGCCCGCACGCACGGCACGCACGAGCACGAAACCGATTTCCCGGTAGGGGTGCTCTCCGTTCCACTTCGATCTCACCCCCTCACCTCCGATTACAGAACGACAGAGGGCAGAGCAAGATGGGGGAGGCATTTGAAGCAGAAAAGAAACGGAGAGAGGGAGAGAGAGGAACGAAAAAGCAACCACGATTCAAATCATGAGGTATAGAAAAGAGCAATCTACACAGTAGAGAGTACGAGTGGAAATTTGTTACATGAATACAGCGAGAGACAGAGATAACTTGAAGAGTAGAGAGGAGCATAGAGAGTAGGCAGACTAGGTAGTTAGCAGTATTTGCTAATCCTATCAAAAGTACAATCATGTGTCCTATTGGCGTAACATGGTTACACATGTTAGGATCGAATCGGTCACAAACAAAGCGGAGGGACCAAAACTTGTGGTCTCATCTTGCTCCTCCTCCTGGAAGATATCCGATGCTGCGCTCTGTTCACGACGGAACTCACGGAACTCTAAACCTCATCCCCGGGTTGGCCTTTCGTCACGGGCCGCCATGCGCCAGCCCCGAGACCTGCAGCGAGAAAGGACACCAACAAATTGCACAACAGAGGAAAGGATGGCGCCGCCGACCCGCGTGTTGCTTCCTGGCCAGCCTGTCCAACTCAGCGAAAGAAGATTAGCGGCGGCGCGCTGATGATGATTACCACCAAGCCTTGTTGATGCCGTCGGCACACACGTACACACACAACCACACACCGCCTTCGGCAGCCGAGGGCCTTTGAGGGCACTCCCCTGGCGTCCCCGGGAGCCCCCCGGCGGGGCGCAGCTGCTGCACGGCGTGTCCCCCGCTGTCTCGGCTCGAAGGGCGGCGGAGTGGGCGGCTCGGGGGTCGATGCTTCATTCGTCGACGATCGGGACCTTCCCCACCGGGACTCGAAGACGGCCTAAGAGTCCCCCACGACGGCCCCCGAGGCCTCCAAGACAGCCCCAAAGCGTCCAGAGAGGGCCCCAAGAGCGCCCACTGAGAGGCCCTCAGAGGCTCCAAGAGTCCAGCAGGAGGCCCCCGGGAGGCCCCCAATAGGCCGCCAAGAGGCCTCCTCTCCTCCTCCTCCTCCTCCTCCTCCTCCTCCTCCTCCTCCTCCTCCTCCTCCACTTCCTCCTCCCGGCCGAGAGCATCCTGGTTCGCTTTTTGGGACGCATCGCTGATCTATCGGCGGTGCCTCGCCGATTCCGGGTCAACGTTTCCCCCCCTGGGCCAGTACCCGTCCCCCAAGCCGTTGTCTGTGACGTGTCCCTGTTGCTAGGCAATACTCCTCCTCCTCTTCCTCCTCCTCCTCCTCCTCCTCCTCCACCTCCTCCGCCTCCTCCTCGTCCTCCTCCTCCTCCTCCTCATCATCATCCTCCTCCTCCCCCTCCTCCTTCCCCCTCCTCCTCCCCCTCCTTCCCCTCCTCCCCCTCCTCCTCCTCCTTCTCCTCCTCCTCCTCCTCCTTCTCCCTGGGACCCGCCCGCGCGCGCTGCCCGGCGGGGGGCTCACTCCACGACACCAGGCTCGGGGCACTCGGGAACCTTAAACTTGAGGCAGCCCTCCAGAGGGCCCTCGCTGACCTGGCGGAGGGAAGGCGAGGAGCAGGAGCGTCAGGAAGCAAGACTCCTGGGAGGTCTTCGTGAGGAATGTGAAGGGCGATCCAGCCCGGTTCAGGGGTCGCGGAGCGGGACCAGCCCATGTCGAGCCAAAGACTGAGCCAGATCAAGCGGAATGGAGCGGGATCGTGCCAGACTAGGCCTTTTCTCGACCACGGATGTACCAGCGCAGATGCTGAATACAACCTCCCGGGACTTGTGCATCCTGGGGGAGGAGCGTGGAAAGGTAGGCACCCGCATGTGAGCCGCCCTACCCCTGCAGGTCAGACACATGGAAAACAGAGGCAGGGACCAGACTTGCAAGGATGTCTGCGACCAGGTGAGCCCCAAGGCAGGAGGTATTCGATGATGTACCAGCGGCGAGTGGATCGCAGGAGTAGGGTTCGCTGGGTGGCCACAGCGGGGGGGGGGCAGGATCAGCCAGCATCGGATCGGGAAATCTGACTAAACCGACATGTCATGTCCGTCGGAGCTGGCGCCATCGGCACGGGGTCGAAATCGAATCGGATCGGCTGCGCCAGGATGCGCACCAGCGCCATGCAAGCATCGAGCCGCATCACATCGTCGGAATATCGGCATCCAATCGGATCGATCCGGCCAGACTCGAAGTCGAATCGGATCGATCGCATCGAAGCCGACACGGGGGAGGCTCAGGGCGAGGATTCTGTTGCTCCCATCGTACTTAAGGACCACATCCCAGAAAGAATTTTGAGCACCCGGAAAAGTGTCGAAAGGGTGTCGAAACGGTGTCGGGCGAGTGTTCCCCAGGGCCCGACACGTGACAACCCTCGAGTTTCGGCACGTGTCTGGCAAACGAAATTCTTTCGGGTGATCAGAGCTGATGCAGGTTGGAACATCAGAAGGCGAGGAGCGGGGGCACGGGGCAGCCGAGGATCGAGCGGGGAAGGAGCCAGGTGCCGAGGCACGCCGCGGCACGGGCGCGGCCCCGGGAGGCGCAGCTGCCCAGGGCGGCTCGGCGACTCGGCAGCCGAGCGGAGAGCGCACGGGGGCGGGCGGCTGGAGCTGGCCGTGCTCTGCGCGCAGCTTCGGAGCATGGCTCCCCGTGCACTCGTGGAGCGGCGACTTCGCAAGGCCTTCTGGTCTTCAGGCGGGGAGCTTCCCGCCCCGCTCGGGCTCCACCACGACAGTGTGTGTGTGTGTGCGTCCTTGCACTGGCTACGACTCGTTGCCGCGCGCGAGGCCGCTGCCGCCAAAAAGGAAATCTGCTTGTGTATGTGTATGTGTATGTGTACGTGTACGTGTGTGTGTGTGTGTGATAGTGTGCGTGCGTGCGTGCGTGGGTGCATGCGTGCGTGCGTGCGTGCGTGCGTGCGTGCGTGTACGTACGTACGTGCGTGCGTGCGTGCGTGTACGTGCGTGCGTGCATGATCGTGCCAGCGTGCGTGCGTGCGTGCGGCGTGCGTGCGGCGTGCGTGCGTGCGTGCGAGTGTTGGCCTCGGCGGCGTTTCGGGCGCGCGTCCGACTTTCCGCCTGCTGCCCCTTGCGCTGGATCGGATCGCGAGACCGGACCGGCTCAGAAGCGGCTCGGATTGCCCACGGAGCGTCGTCCCGAATCAGGTCGAGCTCGGATCGCCACGCCCAGCTCCGGCTGGCCCCGGCCGATGCCGGTGCAGCGAGCCGAATCGACTCGAATCGGAATCGCTTCCCGGGCTGGCAGGTCGAATCGCATCGCATCGGATCGTAGGCGGGCCTGCTTGGGCGAGATGGGCGATGGTTACGAAGTGTCACGTATTGCGACTGCGCCAGTTGCAAGAACGGCGACACATGTCTGAAAGACGTTGCTTCTTACTGGCTCTCTCTATCGGCCCTGCGTTGTGGACCCGAGGCCGCATACCACGAAAGCTTGACAGAAACGTGGCTCTCGCGATCACCAGTGGTGGCCCTGTAATGCGAGATACCGCCCCATTCCATGGCGCCATGGGATCCCCGTGCGGGTGCCTCCACAGGCACCCTCCCTTGCCTGTTCCTCTTCGCCACCTTCTCCTTCTGTCTCCCTCCCTCCCCCAGCCACTTACTATATTCCCCCGATCCCTCCCCTCTCTGTCCCTGCAACCCTCCCAGCTACTTCGTTCGCGCCCAGTGTGACTACGTGGCGCAGTGGTCGCTCAGCCCACGCGAAGCGGAAATCAGCATGCGATGGACAGGCGACGAGGTTTGGCCGAACGGTGGATGAGTTGGGTCGGAGGACGGTGTGGCGATTCGATGTTCAAGCGCTTGCGTGCATCATGGAATGGGGGGGGTCACGGCTCAACGTGCTTGCGACATCTGCGAGATTGTATGGAGCCCGACGCGGGGAGGAAACGGATAAAACCGCGGGGACCACGATGGGAACGTGGAAGAAGTTGGCGAAAATGAAAAGGAGGGTGATGACACAAAAAGGAAAAACGCGAGAGGAGCCGCACCCGTCGGCCTACCTGAGCAGGCCCTGCAGGTGAGGGGCCCTGCGGGTGACAATATTAAGCCTGGCCATGACTGGAAGCTAAGTCAGTGAAGGAGGAAAGCGAAGGGAGGAGGAGGAGGAGGAGGAGGACAAGGAGGAGGACGGTTGCCCCCGTCCTCCTCCCTCCTGCGACCCTCCACCCCCTCCACCCTGCGCCAATGCATATCCTGCGCCCTGCTTCCCCCCTTCTCCTGCCCCTCACTCCTCCCTCTTCGCGCACCTCCTCCTCTTCCTCCTCCTCCTCCTCCTCCGCGGGGGGGGGGTGAACAACGAGGGGGGTAGCATGAGGCAGAATGAGGAGGACCTGGATCCCTGGCCCAAATGGACCCATCGAACACATCATTAATCCTCCTAGTAAAGGCACCTTCCTAATGAATGCACCTTGCAAGAAGCAGAACTAATCTGATATGTGCGAAAATGGTGATGCTGATGATGATGGTGGTGGCGGTGGTGATGGTAATGCTGAAGATAACGGCGATGGCGATGCCGATGGTGACGAGTATGATCATGGTGGTGGTTCGATTGATTGCGATAGTGATGGTGATGGTGACGATGACGATGGCGACGATGATGACGGTGACGACGGTGATGATGACGACGATGGTGGCGGGGAGGATGATCAGGATGAGGATGGTGATGGGGATGAGGAGAAGGATGAAAATAATAATGATGATGGTGGTGGTGGTGAGGAAGGTGATGGTGATGATGCCGACGATGATGGTGATGCTGATAATGATGGTGATGCTGATGACGAGGACGATGATGATGGCGGGTGGTGAACATGGTGATGGTGATGATAATGACGATGGTGATGCTGACGACTATGACGACACGCCTACTTAGTGATGGTGATGGTGGTGATAATGACTACGCGGCCGCTGCTGATGATGATGCTGAAGATGCTGCTACTGCTTATTATCGGTGGCGCGTTGTAGGAATACTGGAGATGAAGAAGGCCAGCATGTTGTTGGGTTATGACGGGGGGCCGCAAGCGCGCGGTGCAGCCGCAACGGTTGCCCGAGGGTCCGACGCACACTGTGATGTCTGCGCCCCGCCGCGACAGTGCGACAGCCACCAGCGACTGGAGAGCGAGTCCAGCCAGCAGCACGGGCCCGAAAACTGCACGAGGCACGGTGACGACGACGATGATGACCCACTGAACATCATCGCCTAGGTAAGGAGGGACTCCGGCACGAGCGAGGTGACCGCGAACGCTGCCGACCTCCGCGATGAAGCGCTTCACGGTGAAGCAAGCCACAATGACGCACTCTGTGATGAAACTCTCCCTGCGGAGCACTCGACGGTGAGGCCCGCCAAGAGTGGCACGCCACGATGAAGCACTCCGCGACGAAGCACTTTAAGAAGCACGCCCCAATGAACCACTCCACGGTGTACTGCTCCACGACGAAGCACACCCCGACGAAACGCTCGACGAGCCAACTTTTATTGTTAATATAGTGGTGAAGAACGTTCTGTTGCCCATGGAGGACACGCCGATCCCAGACTCATGGCCAAACCCTACGGTAGCCTTCGAAGAAGCACTCCGCTATGTAGCACACCCCGAAAGAGCACGCCGCAATGAAGCACGCGTCGGTGAAACTCACCAAGATGAAGCACGCCAGAATGAAGCGCGCCTCCGCGACGCACGCTTCCCCGGGGAAGCACACCGCAATGAAGCCCCCACCGATGAAGCAGCACGCCTCCGAAACATTCACTGTAGAAACACGTCAGAATAAAGCAAACCACCCCGATGACCCCCCCGATGACGCCCTCCACGATTACGCGCGCTTCCGTGGAAAACGCCTCCGTACATCGCGCCACGATGAAGCGCGCCTCCGTGAAGAACGCCTCCGCTAAAAGGCGCCACAATGAAGCGGCCTTCGATGAAGCCCTCCACGATGTAGCTATCCACGATGAAGCGCGCCTCTCCGAGGAAGCGCGCCTCCACGAAGCACGCCACGATGAGGCACGTCGCGGTGTAGCACGCCCCGATCAAGTACCCCATTCCGTAGCACTCCCCGACGAAGCACTCCACCGTGAAGCACGCCGCAATGAAGCGCGCCACGATGAAGCACTCCACGATGAAGCACTCGAAGAAGCACACCCCGACGAAGCCCTCCTCGGACATGAAGGGCCTTGCAATATACAAACGGGCCGCAGAAACCCTGATTCGTGCACTTCAGAGAACGGCAGGGCCATTGAGATGACCAAGTCGCGGGTGAGAACGAGAAACGCGAGGCAGGATACGTACGCTAGTAGGGCAGCAAGGTGGCATAGGCCAAGCCCACTGTTGACATCCATACCACTGGGCCCACCGAAAGTGCGCGAAGCCGAGGCTCTGCCAAATGGCGAAGACACCATTGAGAGGGGAACCGAGCTGCACGGGAATACGCCGGGTAACGCCGCGAATTGGTCTGGATAGGACGAGATGGAAAGCCCCACGATGATGCACGCCCCGAAGAACCACAACCATTTGGCACACAAAGCTGGTAGCCAACTTTGAAAGCGCGAGTGCGCAACAGGGCACCACGAGGCAGATCACACAACGCTGCAGACCCTGGCCGACGGCGAGCGAGACGCCGACCCGGCAGCGGTGGCTTCTCACACCCAGAGCGCGACGCGCGAAAAAGGCGCACGACGTGGAAGGAAGAGACGAGAATTGTCAAAGACAGGAGGAGCATCAGCCGCGCCTCCGCCGTTGCAGAAACGCCGGTATCGAAGGCGGATGCTAATCATTATCGGTGGCGCGTTGTAGGAACATAATGGAGATGAGGAAGACCAGCACGCTGTTGGGCTCTGACGGGGAGCCGCAACCGCGCGGTGCAGCCGCAACGATTGCCCGATGGTCCGACACACCATGTTGTGCCTGCAAACCGCCGCGCCAGTGCGACGGCCACCGTTGACTGGAGAGCGACTCAAGCCAGGCCGTACGAGCCATAGGACTGCACGAGGCACGGCGACTACGGAGATGGTGATGATGATGATGATGATGATGATGATGATGATGATGATGATGATGATGATGATGATGATGGTGATGGTGATGGTGATGATGGTGATGATGATGGTGGTGATGATGATGATGATGACAACGACGATGACGACGACTACGACGACGACGACATCGACAACGACGACGATGATGATGCTGCTGATGCTGGTGATGATGATGCTTCTGCTGATGATGCTGCTGATGCCGGTGATGCTGGTGATGATGATGATGATGATGATGATGATGATGATGATGACGACATCGACGACGACGATGCTGATGCTGCTGATGACGATGCTGATGATGCTGGATGATGCTGATGATGATGTTGATGATGATGCTGATGCTGATGCTGATGCTGTTGTTGATGATGCTGATGCTGATGCTGATAATGATGAGGAGGAGAAGGATGATGATGAGGATGAGGATGAGCATGATGAGGATGGTGAGGATAATGGAGCAGGAAGGGGGGCAAACACTGCGGATGAGGAGGCCAATAGCTGATTGAAGGTGGGTGTAACGGGGGGTCCAAGAATGCCCCAGAGGAGGAACAAAACGATGGCGATGACAGTAGGCCAGTGCGAGTGGCACGGCCCCGCAGCGCGCCTTCTTGGCGTAGGCCTCCTTCTGGCGCTTGGTTCCCTTCTGGCCCCTCGCGACCTGGGCGTCGAGGGGGACGAGGACCACGACGGGGATGGCGGGAGGAAGATGAGGGGCGGAGGAAAGGGAGGACGGGGAGGAGGAGGACGAGGGGAGGGAAGGGTGAGGAGGACGGGGACGAGGGAGAGCGCCTGTTTTCCTGCATTAGCAGAATGATGTTCTGACAAATGCTTTCCGACTGAAGATTCTGCTCAAGAGCAAATGGAAGATATTCAGAACACGTGTCCGACTGCGGGCACTAAAAGGCAAGGAAAACGCGGGACCTGGAACCTATGAAGTTGGATGCTTGTCTGAGACCCCAACGCGTCCTGATTCGTTCAGATCAGAGAAACGGAATGCGGTACACACGCAATGTGGTGCGATGAGGCGCGGTTGCAGCGGTGCGGAGGGGAGCAGGAGGGGGAGGAGCAAAGCAGAGAGGATAATGAAGGAAATGGGCAAGAAACTGAGGGGAAGGCGGTGGAAAAAGGGCCGAAAGGAGGGGATCCGCAGGCGCATGAGGACGAGGAGGGCGAAGAGGGAGAGGAGGAGCAGGAGCAGGAAGGGGGGGAAAAGGAGGGGAGGAGGATGAGAGGGGCGATGAGGGCGAACACGAGGATGATGGCGAGGAAGAGGAGAGGGCGGGGGAGGAGCAGAGGAGGTGGGCGACGACGACGCCGACGACGACGTTGACGAGGACAAGGAGGGCCAGGAGGAGGACGACGACGTCGGCGACATCGAGGGGGGGGGAATGAGGAGGATGAGGGGACGCGGAAGAAAACGTCGACGCAAAGAGGGATAGGAGGACATTGAGGGGGGGACGAGGAAGAGGAGGAGGAGGAGGAGGAGGAGGCGAGGAGAAGGGGGAGCACAAGGAGGCTGACGCGGGGGAACCCCAAGGAAGAGCAGAAACAAGAGGAGGAATAGGAAGACATCGGGGGGGGTGACCACACTCTCGAGGCGAATCCAGCCGCTTCGACGAGGCCCCCCCCCGAAGGCGCGGACAAAACCTCCATCATCGATGCTTGATCCCTGCCTTGAGGGGGAACGCAAGGGGGGGACCAGCTCAGGGGGCGAAGCATTGACCTGGAGTAGGCGATACATTGCCAACAAGTCGGCGATAGGCCCCCGATAGCGAATCCGACTTTTCCTGAGCGGGGTGGGGCTATACCGGCCCACTGTCGGCGATGAATGAGCGCTTGAGGGTCGATGCATCCCCCCCATGAGCCTGCCCCCCCCTGACTGGGGAGGCCAACAGGTACCGATGCCGCTACGCCCTGGACCTCTCCAGGGGTGCGTTTTGGCCAGGATTTTGATGCGAATCCAGCGGTGGCGACGAGGGCCTCCCAGGAGGCCCAATTACGCTACAGAGGAACCCTACATACTTTGCTTGAACTCTTGTCTGAGGATAGCTGACGTGCAACATACGTGAATGGCTGCTAAAATGGTCAAGGAAAGTGCCGCGCCTGCTATGCCGTGGACGACCAGGGCGGATAGCGCCACCACCCCTGCGCACCTTCTCTGGCGTCGAGAAAATACAACGCCTGTCACGCTCTCCGACCCTGACACGTATAGAGGCCGCGCTGAGAGACCACCCCTTGCGCACCCCCTCTGGTGTCGAGAAAGTGCCACGCCTGCGACGCTCTCAGACCCTGGCACGCACAGGGGCCGCGCTCAGAGACCACCCCCTGCGCAACCCTTCTGGTGTCGAGAAAGTGCCACGCCTGCCACGCTCCCCGACCCTGGCACGCATGGGGGCCGCGGTGAGACAACACCCCCTGCGCACACCCTACGATGTCGAGCACGTGCCACGCCTGCTATGCCCTGGATCACCGTGACGGATAGCGGCCGCGCTCAGAGACCACCCCGTGCGCACCCCCTATGGTCTCGAGCATATGCCACGCCTGCTATGCCCTGGACGACTGTGACGGATAGCGGCCGCGCTCAGAGACCACCCCCTGCGCACCTCCGATGGGTGTCGAGCATATGCCACGCCTGCTATGCCCTGGACGACCGTGGCGGATAACGGCCGCGCTCAGAGACCACCCCCTGCGCACCCCCTATGGTGTCGAGCATATGCCACGCCTGCTATGCCCTGGACGACCGTGAAGGATGGCGACCGCGCTCAGAGACCACCCCCTGGGGAACCTTCATGGTGTCGAACACCTGCCACGCCTGCTATGCCCTGGACCACCGTGACGGATAGCGGCCGCGCTCAGAGACCACCCCCTGCGGACCGCCTATGGGTGTCGAGCATATGCCACACCTGCTATGCCCTGGACGACCGTGACGAATAACGGCCGCGCTCAGAAACGAGAATATGCCACGCCTGATATGCCCTGGACGACCGTGACGGATAACGGCCGCGCTCAAAGAACACCCCCTGCGCAACCCCGATGGGTGTCGAACATATGCCACGCCTGCTATGCCCTGGACGACCGTGACGGATAGCGGCCGCGCTCAGAGACCACCCCTTGCGGACCGCCTATGGGTGTCGAGCATATGCCACGTCAGCTTTGCCCTGGACGACCGTGACGGATAGCGGCCGCGCTCAGAGACCACCCCCTGCGGACCCCCGATTGGTGTCGAGCATCTGCCACGTCGGCTGTGCCCTGGACGACCCTGACGGATAACGGCCGCGCTCAGAGACCACCCCCTGCGCACCCCCTGTGGTGTCGAGCATATGCCACGCCTGCTATGCCCTGGGCGACCGTGGCGGAAAGCGGCCGCGCTCAGAGACCACCCCCTGCGCACCTCCGATGGGTGTCGAGCATCTGCCACGCCTGCTATGCCCTGGACGACCGTGACGGATAGCGGCATCGCTCAGAGACCACCCCCTGTGCACCCCTGATGTGTGTCGAACATATGCCACGCGCCTGCTATGCCCTGGACGACTGTGACGGATAGCGGCCGCGCTCAGAGACCACCCCCCGCACCTCCGATGGGTGTCGAGCATATGCCACGCCTGCTATGCCCTGGACGACCGTGACGGATAGCGGCCGCGCTTAGAGACCATCCCCTGCGCACCCCCGATGGGTGTCGAGCATATGCCACGTCGGCTGTGCCCTAGACGACCGTGAAGGATGGCGGCCGCGCTCAGAGACCACCCCCTGCGCACCTCCGATGGGTGTCGAGCATATGCCACGTCGGCTATGCCCTGGACGACCGTGACGGATAGCGGCCGCGCTCAGAAACCACACCCTGCGCACATTCGATGTGTGTCGAGCATATGCCACGTCGGCTATGCCCTGGACGACCGTGACGGATAACGGCCGCGCTCAGAGAACACCCCCCGCGGACCGCCTATGGTGTCGAACATCTGCCACGCCTGCTATGCCCTGGACGACCGTGACGGATAGGGCCGCGCTCAAAAACCACCCCCTTCCGCTCCCCTCTTGGTGTCAAACAAGTGTCACGCCTGCTATGCCCTGGACGACCGTGACGGATAGCGGCCGCGCTCAGAGACGAGACCAAGCCACGCCTGCTATGCCCTGGACGACCGTGACGGATAACGGCATCGCTCAGAGACCACCCCCTGCGCACCCCCGATGGTTGTCGATCATATGTCACGCCTGCTATGCCCTGGGCGACCGTGACAGTCAACGGGTAGCGGCCGCGCTCAGAGACCACCCCCTGCGCACCCCCGATGGGTGTCGAACATCTGCCACGCCTGCTATACCCTGGGCGACCGTGAGGGTCAACGGATAGCGGCCGCGCTCAGAGCCCACCCCTTGCGGACCCCCGATTGGTGTCGAGCATATGCCACGCCTGCTATGCCCTGGACGACCGTGACGGATAACGGCCGCGCTCAGAGACCACCCCTTGCGGACCCCCGATTGGTGTCGAACATATGACACGCCTGCTATGCCTGGGCGACATTGAAGGATAGCAGCCGCGCTCAGAGACCACCCCTGCGCATCGCGTATGGTGTCGAGCATCTGCCACGCCTGCTATGCCCTGGACGACCGTGACGGGTAGCGGCCGCGCTCAGAGACCATCCCCTGCGCATCCCCGATGGGTTTCGAGCATCTGCCACGCCTGCTATGCCCTGGACGACCATGACGAATAACGATCACGCTCAGAAACGAAGATCTGCCACGCCTGCTATGCCCTGGACGACCGTGACGGATAGCGGCCGCGCTCAGAGACCCCCCCCTGCGGATCGCACATGGTGTCGCGACTATGGCATGCCTGCTATGACCTGGGCGACCGTGACGGGTGGCGGCCGCGCTCAGAAACCACCCCCTGCGCACCCCCTGTGGTGTCGAGCACCTGTCACGCCTGCTGTGCCCTGGACGACCGCGGCGGAAGGCGGCCGCGCTCAGAGACCCCCCCCTGCGCACCACCTATGGTGTCGAGACTATGCCACGCCTGCCACGTCATGCGCGTGCAAGCGTGCATTGTGTATTATATAGATTGCGCATGTGTTTGCTTGTGTCGAGTGTGTCCTGTGCATGTGTATGATGTATGTGCGGTTGTATGTGGACGTGTGTCCCATGTGGATGCCCAGTATGTGGCGCATGCGTCGTGAGCGCGTGATGCAGCAAACACACGCCAGGCGTGCACTGTCGCTGTTAGTGTGTGTGCGTGTGTTCGTGTGCATGTGAGTGCGTGAGAACGTGAGTGCGTGAGTGCGTTTGTGCGTGTGTGCGTGTGCGTGTGTGCGTGTGTGCGTGTGTGCGTGTGTGCGTGTGTGCCTGTGTGCGTGTGTGCGTGTGTGCGTGTGTGCGTGTGTGCGTGTGCGTGTGTGCCTGTGTGCGTGTGTGCGTGTGTGCATGTGTGCCTGTGTGCCGTGTGCCTGTGTGCCTGTGTGCCTGTGTGCCTGTGTGCCTGTGTGCGTGTGTGCGTGTGTGCGTGTGCGTGTGTGCCTCTGTGCGCGTGTGCGTGTGTGCCTGTGTGCCTGTGTGCGTTTTTAAGACGTGCTAGTGCGCACAGCCAAGCTGTACACACGGCAGCCACCAGGGCCGCCCCGACCGAGCCCCACGGCCCGATCGAACCATGCAAGCAACGGCGGCACAAATCCACGCCACAGCTGGGGCACGGCGGCGCTCGCCCCTAAGGGCAGGCGGCGCGCGAAGCGCGCGAAACATACACACACGCACACACACAGAGAGGCAAAACTATGCGAAGCGTGCGAGGTATGGCATGACACCAACTCACCTTGGAAGAAATCACGCGAAGCGTGCAGAAGCACAAACAACGGAAAGGACCATAGGAGTGAGCAGCACGGTCAACACGCTCGGGCGAAGCCACGCGGAGCGTGAAAGGAAAAATGAACTCCGATGCACAAGTGCACAGCACCAAAAGCCGAGACTCAGAGCACCGCGCACACTGCCTCAGAGAATAACGATTGCAAGATGGGCTTCCGAGACTGGGACGAACATATTCCTGCGCTGCCGGCGAGCTGACCAGGAGATCACCTTAGCGAGGGTGTCCAGCGCAATCCTTCCCAAGGTCTCGGACTGGCCCCTCACGGTCACGAACAAAGACCAGCATACCATGCATACACGGCAGCCGTGGGCAATGCGGATGTCATGCCCTCTCGCCATGTCGGCGATTCCCACGGCCGTCGCGCCAGCACTGCTCGGCGAGTCAGCTGACGCCTGCGGGTCGTCCCCACTGTGCCGTGCAGCACCGCCACCGTCGTCGCTGCCAGCAGCACTGCCGCTTGCCTGCGACACCGCAGCCGCGGTGCCCGCTGCTGCCACAACCCCAGCCGCTGCTGCAGGACGTTTCGCCCCCGACGTGTCCGACAAACGCGGGGCACGGGACACAGGCCGTGGGATGCAGGGCATGCTGTGCAGCTTGCGCTTGGAGTGCTTGGTTGCGGCTTAGCGCCCGCACTTGGAGCATCTCCAACAGCAGTCCTCGACCACGGTGAGCCCGTCAGGGCCAAGCCCACCACGGTCACCAATAGCACTCCAAACCATACGCCACAAACAAGCCCAGCTGTGAGAGGCACTGCACGTATCCTCAGGTCCACGCACAAGCAGACCGTGAAACACGCATCTGGCATCAAACCATACAGCGATGGGCGCCAGGCTGTGACGAAGAAGAAGGGGCACCGCGAGGTGCTCAGCACCTTCAGTAGATTGATGCATCCCCAAAGGCGGCGGCCCCAGGGCGCGAATGGCACGCTTCGGACCAGGATCGTACCAACCAGGCCCGTGGGGTATCTGCACCACCGCACAGCCAGCCATTCCGCAGTCGAGGTCAGCGTCGAAGGCCGAGCCATCGGTGAACAGCTTGTCGTTGTGAAAAGGCAGGGCACCATTCCCCAGCATCCACTTGACTGCCGAACGAAACCCGTCCTGGGTTGGCAGCCACACCACCTGCGGTCGTACTAGCACCAAACGTTCGAACAGCGTGACGATGTTGGGGTGGTCCGCCTGCTTCTGGGGCGCGGCGGTGGCAGCTGGCAACGCCGCCAGCAGCCAGCGGTGAGCACACTCCATACGACGATGCCAAAGCGTACCGATATTCCCTGGGCACAACTTGCATTCTTCTGAATGAGCATACCGAGGTGCATTGTGAAAGCGGCGATGGTTGGTCCGCGGCAGACCGCCAATGATGAGCGACCTGGCATATCGCCGCTCCTCTGCACCAAGGTTGGGCCAATCACACCCTTCCGACACCATCGGCCGTCCTCGATGAATCCACTTCCTCAGTAGCGCGATGTTGAATCCATTCGTCAGCAGCCTTCTGAAACTGCCAACACGGAACTGCTTCCCGAACCACCTGCTTCGTGTGCCACGGCGAGAAGTCCAGCAGCACTGTGCCAGTCGCCGAGTTGGTCCAGGTGCTGATGCTGGCCGCCGCCCAGCCGAAGCGCAGCAGGGACATGAAGGCCGCGCTGATGGGCCCACGAACGTGAGCCCAAAACTTCACAAGAGCGGGGGTCCACGCCCGCACGGAAGACAGTATGGATTGAGGCACCCACTTGTCCCAGACTGCACGATGCAACATACAAGCTGGATCGATGGTAACTCGAAAGATGGGGTCGAGCTCACGCACGGGCGAGCACATGAGGCAGAGCGCGCGACTCTTGCCGTCCACGCGGGCCTCCGCGCAACGGAAGGCAGACGAACGAGTAGACTGAAAGCCGGCGTCGCTGAGCCCCGTGCAGTTCACACTGTGCGCAAAACCTGCCTCGAGGTCCTGGTTGGCGATGCGGGCAGCGTTAGTACGTCGACCTCCATTCACCAATAGTCGCCGTGCTCTAGGTACCCGTCGCTCTGCTGCACAAAGGCGCGCTCGTCGCACCTGTCGCCCAGTCGCACGCCCTTGAGCGAAGTCCGCGCCGTCGAACTGAGCACCATCGGACGTGAGCCTGACTGGCCGATGCGGCCCAAACTCCCAATCATGTAGGACCTCGGCGCTGGCCATGGTGAAGTGCCTGGTCACGACGAAACAATCAATGACCTGCTCCGAGGGCCTGTGCGCGCCCGAGGACGGCTCCACGACGCGCCCACAAAACCTCTCGGGAAAGGAGGACAGCATGAGAAGGGCTGGTTCCCTGATGAAGTCGCCACTAAAGATGAAAGGGCGCACAAGGAACTGCAGCGTGGTGGACACCTTGTGCCGAATGCTCTCGCTCGCGCGCGAGATCCCCTCGGCCGTGCGCAGGTAAACCGTGACCAGCACCATGCCCCCCGAGCCAGATTGATGAACGAAAGTCGCACGCCCGTCGTCGATGATCGACCTGCCGACACCCTCGAACTGCTCCATGCCGTGCACCCGCTGCGCCATCAGGAGGAGGCCTCCATGCCCAGGAAACCCAGACCCCGAGCCTTCCGCAGGGGCTTCATGCGCATGCCAGCCGAGCTTGGCCAGCCTCGCCGACATCTCATGGCTGCGCTCCACCGTGAGGTGCGTGTCTTGGACGGCAACAAAGTCTGCCCAACGGATCTCCATGCGGTCCAAAACGGTCTCAAAAGAGTAGGCGTTGGCGTTCACCGTGGGACCACCCCAGGAACGCCGCTGCCGTGGACCTCTACAGGCCCATTCTCCTCCGCTTGGCCTCTGCACGGAGGGTCTCGAGCGCCTCCAGGAGCCGCTTGCGTTCGTCGGCACTGGAGGCCCCCGCCAGCAGCCCACCAGGATCGCCCCCATCAAGATGGTCGCTGAAATCGCTGCGAACATCACCCTGCATGGCAGCATCGCCGTCCGTCCCCGCGGCAGGCGCTGCACCGCCGTCGGCACCTGGCGCGCCGCCGCCGTGTGCGCCGCCGCCTGGTGCTGAAGCCGCAGCTGGGGAAGCTGCAGTGTGCTGCTTCTGGGCGAACTCGGTGACGGCTTGAGTGATCCTTCCGAAGATGTCCTCAGCTGTGCCACCTTGGCCTGAGCTGGACTGCAACTGCTTGAGCTGCTCGAGCAAAGGGCTGATGTCGAGCTTGGGCGGCGCTGTGGAGGCCCCCAGAGCCTCGGCTGCTTCCTCCTTGGCCTTGGCGAGCTCCTTCTCCAGAGAAGCAACGGCCATCTGCTGCTCCTGCAGGGCGACCATTGCCTTGGCTGCGCTCTCCTTTGCCTTCTGCTACTTCTGCTGCCCCGCGAGCAAGGATTTCGCAGCCCTCTCCACATTGTTGTTCTGAGAGATGCCTGGGGTCCATCCTGCCGCTGCCGCCGTTCTCGCATACTGAACACGATCGCGGCTGGACTGTGACAGAGTGGACTTGACCAGATCCCAGACTTCTTGAGTAAGCTCCACATACGATTTAACACCAGCGTCGTCAAGTGTAGCACCTGCAGCACCCCGCCGACGAGGCGGCTTGGCAGGCTTGATGTGCGGAGCGCCTTGAGCCCACTTGCCACCTGCGGAGTGCCGCGGACGCGGAGCGGGCCCAGGGCCTGGCCGAACTCCGCTGCACCCCGACTGGGCACACTTGAACTTGCTGATCGGATTGAACTTCGGGCAACACGGACATTTCCAATGCGTCCCGACATTCGTCATTGCTGTGCCCTCACGGGCAAGAGAAGCAATCTGCAAACGAGCCACTTCGACTCGGTACAGCAATAAGCCGCTCTGAATGTTTGCTGCGCCAAGCCCACCTGGGCCAGAACGGCTGTGTGCCTGTGTGCGTCTGTGCGTGCGTGCGTGTGTGCGTGTATGCGTGCGTGCGTGTGTGCGTGTGTGCGTGTGTGCGTGTGCGCGTGTGTGCGCGTGCGTGTGTGCGTGCGTGCGTGTGTGCGTATGTGCGTGTGTGCATTTTTAACTCGCGCAAGTGCGCACAGCCAGTCTGTACACACAGCAGCCTCCAGGGCCGTCGAGACCAAGCCCCTCGGCCCGATCGACGCGCCAGGCAACACCACGGCAGGGCCCCACAGCCCACGCCACAGCAGAGGCACGGCGGCTCGCTCGCAAGCGAGGGCACGCGAAGCGTGCGAAATACACAACACTCTGGAGGCAAGGCCACGCGAAGCGTGTGTATGAGTAAGCACACACGAGTGAGAGAGCATGAAACACCCGCGTGAAAAATGGGGCGCAACAGCGCCTGATGATCCAAAATACCGTACGTGAGACCAAGAAGACCTCACATAACGTGCACACCGAATGGCACAACAACGCCTGGGCCCGCAATGCTCTCAGCCCAAGGTCAAGCCGTGACCCCTAGCCGATGAAATCCACGACAAAGTCCTCATGACCATTGAGAATACCACGGATCCAGGCTAGCCCAGCGCGGCGCTCAGCAGGCGACATCGGGGAGGGACCCACGGCGCCAGCATCTGCCGCCTGCCATCCAGGCCGTCGGAGGTCGCGGTCGTCGACGCTCGCTCGGCTGCTATCCGCCACATGCCGCCGCAGCACTGCGAGCCGCAGGCGGGCCACCTGACGTCTATCTGCGGTATGCGGCATCACCAGGGGAGCCCTTGCGGGGTACCCTCCTGGCTGTGCCCCCCCCGAAAGGGGGGGGTCCACCGAAGCCACTCCCGCAGGTGCGTCACCGAAGGGCCCGCCGACGTCCTGCTCCTCGAAGCCCTGCTCCTCGAAGCCCTGCTCCTTGTTCGAGCCGCCAGCCGAGAGCACGGCGCCTGATGCAATGCTCTCCCGCTCCTTCGGCTTGCTCCCGAACTGGACCATGTGGGGCGGCTCGACAGGCTCGGCGGAGGGCGCGTCGCACTGCTTCGACCGCGCCGTGCCGTCGTGCAGGTGCTCCTCTCCGTCGAGCTCCAAGTGCCACCAGCGGGGTCCCGAGGCCAGCGGAGCTGGCTCGGGCGTTGGCTCCCCGCGCACCCGCTCGGCCAGGTCGAGGCGCAAGCACGCTGGGAGGCTGCGCCCGCGCCTGCAGGCGACCTTCGCCGCGGGGTGGCGCCGGCGGGGCGGGGCGCCGGCTGCCGGGCTCGACCGCCGGGCGCCGCGCCTCGGAGCCGCGCGCCGTCCACGCTGCAGCCGATGATTGAGCGACCGCAACCGCATGGCAGCGATGGATGTGCCAGCTGCGCAGTGGAGGCCAGCATTGCGCCTGGCAGCCTCCAGCGCCTTGGCGCGGGGCACGGGCGGGGCGGGCTGTGCGCCAGGCGCGCCGCTCGCCTGAGTGCCCATGTCCGCCGATGCGGCGCCGCGAGCAGGGCCGTCTGGCCTCCTGGCAGGGAGCGCGCCATGGGGCCGATCTGCGTCGCCGCCGTCGCCGAACTTGCAGTCGTGAACCGCCTGCCCGCCTGTCGGGCCGCCTGGCGCGCTGGCGGGGCGCGCGCCGCAAGGCGGAACCGTGCAGCCGAGAACTGGCTTTGCTCCCGAATCGCTGCTCGGGAGGCCGCTGGTCACAGGTGCATGCGATGATGGAGGGCCACCCGAGGCACCCGCCCGCCCACCGCCGCCCTCCTGGCCCTCGGCACCCTGCGCGAGCATGTCCAAGAGAACTGGGACAGCAAGTGAGAGCCTGGTAACGAGCTCTTGGAGCAGCGTCGCACCAGCCTCGACTTCCCCGAGCCGCGGGGAGGAGATGCGGAGCGCTTGCCCTGCCGCCGTCGCGTGGAGGCTGCGGACCGCGGCCAGCTCCGCTTCGAGCACGCCCACGCGCTCCAAGGCAGCGGCCAAGCGCCCGCACTCTGCCGCCCGCGCCGCGGCGCGCCTGGCGCGGCGAGCGGGCCAGAGCGAGCCGCCAGGGGCGCCAGCGCGGGATGCGCGGGATGGCTGCTCGGCCGCCGCCTCGGCGGGGGCGGCTCGGCAGCCGACCGCAGCCATTCCTCAAGAGGTCGACGCTCTGGCGCCCGCGGGCCAAAACCGAGAGAAGACAGGCGAGGACGGCTTGAGCCAAAATGGCTACGGAGTGTGCGTGTGTGCATGTGTGCGTGTGTGCCTGTGTGCCTGTGTGCCTGGTTGCGTGTGTGCGTGTGCGCGTGTGTGCCTGTGTACGTGTGTGCCTGTGCGCGTGTGTGCGTGTGCGTGTGTGCATGTGTGCCTGTGTGCGTGTGTGCGTGTGTGCGTGTGCCTGTGTGCGTGTGTGCGTGTGTGCGTGTGTGCGTGTGTGCGTGTGTGCGCATGTGCGCGTGCGCGCGTGTGCACGTGCGCGTGCGCGTGTGCGTGTGCGTGCGCGTGCGCGCGTGCGCCTGCGCGTGCACGTGCGCGTGCGCGTGCGCGTGCGCGTGTGCGTGTGCGTGTGCGTGTGCGTGTGCGTGTGCGTGTGCGTGTGCGTGTGCGTGTAATTTTTGCGAGTGTGTGCGGCTGTATGTCGGCGCGTGTCTCATACACGTGCCGCGCGTGTGTTGCGCGTGAGTGACGAAACAAAGAACAGGAGGAGGGGAGGAGGGAGGTGAGGTGTGTGTGTGTGAGGGTTTCGCGGGTGGGACGCGGGAGATAAGAAAGCCATAACCCAACGAAAAGTGTGGGAAAATGGAACACCAGGGAAGGGTAGCGGTATGGGTACCTTGTCCTCCTCTGACTAACAATGCTCCTGATCTCCCCCCGTCCGTCGCGAGCCCCGCTAAGAGAAGTGCAGCGATCTGCCTCAGCCTCTTGCCGAGGCAGGCTGCCGTGGCCTCGTTTACAAGGGCTCGGCCTCTGCTGGTTGAGCGGCGCCGCTCTGGCGACGACCCGCTCCCTCTCCTTCCCGAGGCTCGCGCCTCCTTCCTTTTCTGCCGATGTTCGAATATGATAGCCCCCAAGAGGCTCCCAAGAGGCCCTATAATTCCTCCGCAGAGGCCCCCGAGTCTTCCGAAGAGACCCTAAGAAGCATCCCTGGGGACTCTGGCCCACGTCAGCGTCGCCGTAGTCGCCGTCGCCGCCGTTGTCGTCGTGTCGTAGTCGTCTCCCTTCAGGGTCTGCGGCACTGGCAGTAAGGCCTTTGCAATTGTCACTGAGCTGTTCCCTGTCCCCTGGAACCCCCTTGTAACTGTTGTGCGAACGCGTGGGTTATCTGGTGGGGGGGAAGGAGCAGGTGCTTGTCGATACCAACCTTTCCTCCCTGGGCAGCCCCACGCATGCAAGCGCGCACAAGTACTGCGTAACCCCTTCGGGCCTTCGCAACCGACACGATCAGGGGGGGAGAGGGGGGCGGGCGAGCCCAATGATCCGGGGTATTGCTGGACCCATGAAGAAACGAACGTACATGTACCGAGACCGCTACTCTCCAGACCTGTCCCGGGGTGCGTTCTGATCAGAATTTCCGAGGGCGCTCCAGGACGAGCAGCGGTATGTGTTGGGGGGTAGGACCATGGGGGGGCGCGGGCCGATCCGAGCAAGGATACACTTCAACCAGACGGCTTCGTTCCCCTAACAAGCGCACTCTTGCTCACAATGCTCGCCGCAGACTCCCCGCCCACGCTAGCAGGACCCATTGGGCCCGACCGCCGCATACATTGAGATGGACCTCCGACCCCGCCTAACAACCTACCATCTTCATATGAGCGGCGAAAAAAACACGGGTTTAACGCGCGATGACGTAGCGACCTTACCCAGTGGCTCACGCGGGCCGCCAGCGCGGCACGCTGCATTGGATATAGGGGCGCTCGCGCGAGACCTCACGCAGGAAACTGACGCGCGAATGTCGGCGCAGCTGGAACCTTCGTGTTTTTCGTCGCGCACCTGCGCCCCCCCCCCGTCGTTCGCTCGGCCCTGGCGGAAGGGCGGCGCACATCCTTGCCATCCGGGACCACCATGAGCCGCAGGTCCTGCGCTCCCGCGCGCCCCCGCTCGGCCGAGGCGGGCCGTGGGGCCTCGGGCCTCCCGCCCTCGCGCGCGAGGAGAGCGCCCCTACACGCCTGCCCGCAGTCCGCGGCATCTCGTGGGGGAGCGCTGCCGGCAAGAGGGCGCCGACCGTGTGCCTACACCGATCCTGGCCGGGCCCAAGCCGGGCCCAAGCCGGGCCCAAGCCGGGCCCAAGCCGGGCCCAGGCTGGGGTTGAATGGTGGAGACACGCGAAAGGGCACAAGACCCTTCCGAGGGCCACATTGCCATAGGAATGCGGCAGGCAAGGGTCGCGAACGCACAGGGCACGAGGGTGCCCGTTGATTTGGCAGGGTCGACCTGCGAATCCGCCGACCCGATCGACGTGTGTGAGGGGCTTGTCTGTTTGAGTCGTCGTCTCCGTAAGTCGTCGTTTCTGTCGTCTCCTTTCCCTGCGCCTTCCTCTCAAGGTTGCCAGCGAACAATGTCGCGATCGAGACGGAAGGGCGCCCCTTCCCTCAGATCCCTCCCCCGTCGGGGGGGGGCGACCGGGGCCGATCGGAACCACTTCGGCCCGATCGCAACCACTTGGGGCAGAGTCCAACCGTCTACGATCGTGCCAAAGTGGCTGCGATGTTTTTCCCCACATGTTTCGTGGGGTTCTGGTTTTCTTTCCTGCCGCGGCGCACCCGCGTCTCCTCCTCCCCTCTCTCTCTCCTTCTTACACAGCGCAGCACAGCACAGCACAGCACAGCACAGCACAGCACAGCACAGCACAGCACACCATACCACACCACATGCACAGCAGCGTAGGGGGTGCGTAGGGGCTGGTCTCTCACCGCGGCCGCTATCCGTGACGGTCGTCCAGGGCACAGCAGGCATGGCATATTCTCGACACCATAGGGGTGCGCAAGGGGTGGTCTCTTACCGCGGCCGCTATCCGTGACGGTCGTCCAGGGCACAGCAGGCATGGCATATTCTCGACACCATAGGGGGTGCGCAAGGGGGTGGTCTCTCACCGCGGCCCCTATCCGTGACGGTCGCCCAGGCACAGCAGACATGGCATATTCTCGACACCATAGGGGGTGCGCAGGGGGTGGTCTCTCACCGCGGCCGCTATCCGTGACGGTCGTCCAGGGCACAGCAAGCATGGCATATTCTCGACACGGGGTGCGCAAAGGGTGGTCTCTACCGCGGCCGCTATCCGTGACGGTCGTGGCATATTCTCGACAGCGTAGGGGGTGCGCAGGGGGTGGTCTCTCACCGCGGCCGCTATCCGTGACGGTCGTCCAGGGCACAGCAGGCATGGCATATTCTCGACACCATAGGGGGTGCGCAAGGGGTGGTCTCTCACCGCGGCCGCTATCCGTGACAGTCGTCCAGGGCACAGCAGGCATGGCATATTCTCGACACCATAGGGGGTGCGCAGGGGGTGGTCTCTCACCGCGGCCGCTATCCGTGACGGTCGTCCAGGGCACAGCAGGCATGGCATATTCTCGACACCGTAGGGGGTGCGCAGGGGGTGGTCTCTCACCGCGGCCGCTATCCGTGACGGTCGTCCAGGGCACAGCAGGCATGGCATATTCTCGACACCATAGGGGGTGCGCAGGGGGTGGTCTCTCACCGCGGCCGCTATCCGTGACGGTCGTCCAGGGCACAGCAGGCATGGCATATTCTCGACACCATAGGGGGTGCGCAGGGGGTGGTCTCTCACCGCGGCCGCTATCCGTGACGGTCGTCCAGGGCACAGCAGGCATGGCATATTCTCGACAGCATAGGGGGTGCGCAAGGGGTGGTCTCTACCGCGGCCGCTATCCGTGACGGTCGTCCAGGGCACAGCAGGCATGGCATATTCTCGACACCATAGGGGGTGCGCAGGGGGTGGTCTCTCACCGCGGCCGCTATCCGTGACGGTCGTCCAGGGCACAGCAGGCATGGCATATTCTCGACAGCGTAGGGGGTGCGCAAGGGGTGGTCTCTCACCGCGGCTCGCATATCCGTGACGGTCGTCCAGGGCACAGCAGGCATGGCGCAGGGGGTGCGCATATTCGCAGGGACAGCATGGCATATTCTCGACACCATGGGGGTGCGCAGGGGGTGGTCTCTCACCGCGGCCGCTATCCGTGACGGTCGTCCAGGGCACAGCAGGCATGGCATATTCTCGACACCATAAGGGGGTGCGCAGGGGGTGGTCTCTCACCGCGGCCGCTATCCGTGACGGTCGTCCAGGGCACAGCAGGCATGGCATATTCTCGACACCATAAGGGGGTGCGCAAGGGGTGGTCTCTCACCGCGGCCGCTATCCGTGACGGTCGTCCAGGGCACAGCAGGCATGGCATATTCTCGACACCATGGGGGGTGCGCAGGGGGTGGTCTCTCACCGCGGCCGCTATCCGTGACGGTCGTCCAGGGCACAGCAGGCATGACATATTCTCGACACCATAAGGGGGTGCGCAGGGGGTGGTCTCTCACCGCGGCCGCTGTCCATGACGGTCGTCCAGGGCACAGCGGTATCGGCGGGGCAACGGCCACCAACATCATTCTTACTTGCTTCACTTCAGCTCTCATCTCTCCAGCCATCATATAAGTATGTGGGGTTCCTCGGTAGCGTAACTGGTTCGCTTACAAATTGTTTTGATTAGCAGAGGCTCTCCACGAGAGATTCTGGAATGAGTTGGTTGCCGTAAGCTCACCGACGCAAATAGCACGAAACGGTGGCGACCGGGCTGGTCGCAGACCACTAGTAGTAGTAGTAGTAGTAGTAGTAGTAGTAGTAGTAGTAGTAGTAGTAGTTGTAGTAGTAGTAGTAATAAAAGTAGTAGTAGTAGTAGTAGTAGTAGTAGTAGTAGTAGTAGTAGTAGTAGTAGTAGTAGTAGTAGTAGTGGTGGTGGTGGCAGTAGTAGTAGTAGAAGTAGTAGTAGTAGTAGTAGTAGTAATAGTAATAGTACTAGTAGTTATAGTAGTAGTAGTTGTAGTAGTAGTAGTAGAAGCAGTAGTAGTAGTAGTGGTGGTGGTAGTAGTAGCGGTAGTAGTAGTAGTAGTAGAAGTCGTAGTTTTAGTAGGAGTAGTAGTACTAGTAGTAGTAGAAGTAGTAGTAGTAGTAGTAGTAGTAATAGTAATAGTAGTAGTGGTAGTAGTAGTAGTAGTAGTAGTTGTAGTAGTAGTAGTAGTAGTAGAAGCAGTAGTAGGAGTGGTGGTGGTGGTAGTAGTAATAGTAGTAGTCGTAGTAGTCGTAGTAGTAGTAGTAAGTAGTAAGTAGTAAGTAGTAGCATTGGAAGTAGCAGTATTAGTAGTATTCGTAGTAGTAGTAGGTGGTAACAGTAGTCGTAGCCGTAGTCGTAGTCGCAGTTGTCGTAGTTCGTAGCAGTAGTAGTCGTACTAGAAGTAGTAGTAGCAGTAGTAGTAGTAGCAGTAGTAGTAGTAGTACTGGTCGTAAAAGTCGTAGTAGCAGTAGTAGTAGTAGTCGTAGTAGCAACAATATTAGTAGTCGTAGTGACAGTAGTAATAGTCGGACGAGTGGTAGAGTACTACTACTAGTGGTAGTCGTAATAATGGTAATACTAGGAGTAGAAACAATATTGGCTTTAGTAGTAATCGGAATAGCAGTCGTAGTGTTTGTAGGAGTAGTAGTCGCAGCAGTAATAGTGATCGTAATAGCAGTACTCGTAGTCGTTGTCGTAGAAGTGGTAGTCATCGTAGTAGTCGTAACCATACTACTGGTAGTCGTAGCAGTAGCAATAATAGTAGTAGTAGTAGTAATAGTAGTCGCCGTAATAGTAATGATACTGGTCGTGAAGGTTTGCTCGTGGTAGTAGTAGTCGTGACCCGAGCAGTAGGAATAGTAGTACTGTCGTAGTAGTAGTCGTAGTAGTAGTAGTAGAAGTAGTGGTCGTAGTCGTAGTAGTAGTAGTAGTAATACTAGTAGTCGCAGTTGTAGTAGTAGTCTTAGTCGCAGGGGTAGCAATAATAGTAGGCGTAGTCGTGCGAGTAGTGCTGTTTGAACAAATAGTATTCGTATTGGTGTTAGTATTAGTGTTAGCAGTAGTAGTAGTCGTAGTAGTAGTAGTAGTAGTAGTACTAGTACTACTACTAATACTCGTAGAAGTAGTAGTAGTAGTAGTAGTAGTAGTAGTAGTAGTAGTAGTAGTAGCAGTTGCAGTGACAGTAGTAGTTGCAGTAGTAGTAGCGGCTAGGAGTTGTAATAACAGCAGCAGCACGTGGTAACCATAGTAACCAAATAATGGAAAAGTAATGGCAGTAGTAGTAGTAGTATTAGTAGTAGCAGTAGTAGTAGTAGTAGTAGTAGTAGTAGTATTAGTAGTAGTAGTAGTACGACTACTAATACTACTACTACTACTACGACTACTACTACGATTACTACTACTACTACTGCTACTACTACTACTAGGACTGCGGATAGTAGTAGTAGTAGCAATAGTTGTAGTGGTAAGCGATGGTCGCGATTGCGGCAGTCGCTCTAGCATGTGTAATAGTAGGTGTTCATAGGTGGTGGTGGTGCAGTGGTATTAGTAGTAGTAGTAGTAGTAGTAGTAGTAGTACTAGTACTAGTAGCAGTAGTAGTAGTAGTAGTAGTAGCAGCAGTAGTAGTAGTAGTAATAGTAGTAGTAGTAGTAGTAGTGGTAGTAGCAGTAGTAGTCGTAGTAGTGGTAATAAAAGCAGTAGTAGTAGTAGTAGTAGTAGTAGTAGTAGTAGTAGTGGTAGTAGTAGTCTTAGTAGTAGTAGTAGTAGTAATAGCAGTAGTAGTAGTAGTAGTAGTAGTAGCAGTAGTAGTAGTAGTAGCCGTGGCAGCAACTACTTAGCAGTAGTAGTAGTCAAAAATGGTATTAGTAGCCGCCGTCGTCGACGTAGTGATAGAAGTAGCAGCAGTAGCAGTAGTACTAATAATACTAGCGTTCGGATCCGTATTCCCTGTATTATTGATACCCGTGGTAGCGGGTGTAGCAGCAGTAGTAGTAGTAGGAGTAGTAGTAGTAGTAGTAGTAGTAGTTATAAAAGTCGTAGCCGTAGTAGTAGTAGTAGTAGAAATAGTAGTAGTAGTAGTAGCAGTAGTAGTAGTAGTAGTAGTACTAATACTAGTACTGGTGGTAGTAGTAGTCGTCGTTGTCGTCGTTGCGCTAGTAGTACTAATAGTGGTACTAGTAGTTGTAGTAACAGCAGTGGTAGTAGTAGTAGTAGTAGTAGTAGTAGTAGTAGTAGTAGTAGTCGTACTAGTAGTAGTAGTAGTAGTAGTAGTAGGAGTAGTAGTAGTAGTAGTAGTAGTAGTAGTAGTAGTAGTAGTGGTGGTAGTAGTAGTAGTAGTAGTAGCAGTAGTAGTAGTAGTAGTAATAGTAATAGTTCTACCCCCACTGGGGCCTTAGGTGGAACTCCTTATGGGGCCACGAAGTATTGGGTGTGGCGGACGCATGTGGCCACTCCCACTGGGGCCTTAGGTGGAGCTCCCCTGGGGTCACGAAACGCTGTACTGGGTGTGACGGACGCATGTGGCCACCCCCACTGGGGCCTTAGGTGGGGCTCCCTGTATAACTAAAGGTAGAAGCAGAAGTAGTAGTAGCAGTAGTAGTAGTAGTGGTAGTCGTAGTAGTAGTAGTAGTCGTAGTAGTAGTAGTAGTAGTAGTAGTAGTAGTAGTAGTAGTAGTAGTAGTAGTAGTAGTAGTGGTAGTGGTAGTGGTAGTGATAGTGGTAGTGGTAGTGGTAGTGGTAGTGGTAGTCGTCGTCGTCGTCGTAGTCGTAGTAGTAGTAGTAGTAGTAGTAGTAATTGCTGTAGTGGTGGAGGTAGTAGTAGTAATAGTACTAGTAGTAGTAGTAGTAGTAGTAGTAGTCGTCGTCGTCGTCGTCGTCGTCGTCGTCGTCGTCGTCGTCGTCGTCGTCGTCGTCGAAGTAGTCGTAGAAGCTGCTGTGGCGCTCCTCCGAAGCCCTCAGACGCTATTCAACAGCGCTTTAGAAGCGCTTCAGAAGCTCTTCAGTAGCGCTTCAGAAGCTCATGAGAAGCGCCTCAGGGGAGCTCCTGGAGCGCTTCAACAGCGCTTCAGAAGCGCTTCAGAAGCTCATGATAAGCGCTTCAGTAACGCTTCAGAAGCGCTCCAGAAGCTCATGAGAAGCGCTTCAGAGGCCCTGCAAAAAATTGTAATCCGATGTCCGTCTCGTAGAATTACTTCAGGAATCCTCCGCGTTGCGATCGGCCCCTGTTCCGTGGTTGGAATCTGCCCCAAGTAGTCAGTGAACGGTCCGAAGCGGTTGTACGTAATCGGCCTGATTTCTGAGGGGGGAGGGTCCCGGGGGGGGGGTAGGGGGGGGTCAAATACGCATCCCCCCCTGGGGGCCCCGGGGCCTCAGAGAGCACCTAAACAGGCCAAGAGTGCCCCAAGAGGCCCCCGAGACGGTCCAAGAGGTTCCCAATCGCCAAACGATCGGGCCGAAACGCCTTCACGCCCTCCAGACTGCTCAGGAGGCCTCCAATACGCCCCAAGACGCCTCCAAGAACACTCCCGAGAAGGCCCCAGGAGGCCAAATTCATTGAGTTTCTGTCTTTTCACAAAAAATGAACATTACCGCCTTTTCCACTTCCCGCCGAAACAAGCCGGCGCAGGAGGCACCCAAGATCTCCCCAAGACGGCCAAAGAGGCCTCCAAGAGGGCCCAAAAACAGACCAAGAGGAGCCAAAACGCCTCCAAGACGGTCCAAGAGGCCCCCAAGACGGCTCCAAGAGCGTGCCCAGACGGGGGACCCGAATGGGCATTTCGAGCCCTCGGCACCAAAAGGCTCCCAGGAGGCCCCAAGAGGTCCCCAAGGGCCCCAAGAGGCCCCAAGAGGCCCACAAGAGGTCTCCAGGAAGCCCGAAGAGGCCCCCAAGAGGTTCCCAAGAGGCTCCCAAGAGGCTCCCAAGAGACCCCAAAGTTCCTCCCCAAGGCCCCCGAGGGACTTCTGAAGGGAACCCAAGAAGCATCCCGGAGGACTCTGGCCCACGTCAGCGTCGCCGTCGTTGCCGCCCGCGCCGTTGTCGTCGTCGTCGTCGTCGTCGTCGTCGTCGTCGTCGTCGTCGTCGTCGTCGTCGTCGTCGTCGTCGTCGTCGTCGTCGTCGTCGTCATCGTCGTCGTCGTCGTCGTCGTCGTCGTCGTCGTCGTCTCCCTTCAGGGTCGGCGGCACCGGCCGTAAGGCCTTCGCAATCAACATCGACCGTATACGCTCTCCCGGCGTGGGCACGAAGGCGTGTGCACCGAACCTGTGCCCCGGATCGGCGTGGCCAGGACGGATGGAGGTGTAATTAGGCTTGGCGCCCTGCTGAGTGGACCTCTCGGGGGCCCAGCAAAAAAAAAAGACCTGTCGGCGGCAGACCCGCTTTCTGGGGCGCGGTCTCGAACACGTCGGTCCCCGCGTGTCCTCCTCCCCCTCGTCCCTCCTCCCATCCCTGCCTCTGCTCTCCGCACGTCCGCATCGTCATCGTAGTCACCATCGTCATCATCATCATCACCATCGGCATCCCGTTCCTGCCTCAGCCCTCCCATGTCCATTTCGGCAAGCCCCTCACACGGTTGGTGGCCCCATAGAGAGCTCCACCGAAGGCCCCAGTGGCACCGCATAGCGCCCCCGCACTCATCTCGGCAAGCCCCTCACACGGTTCGTGGCCCCATAGGAAGCTCCACCGAAGGCCACAGTGGCAGGGTCCGCACGGCGCCACCGCACAGATTTCGGCACACCCCTCACACCCTTCGTGGCTCCATGGAGAGCTCCACCGAAGGCTTCAGTGGCAAGGTCCGCATGGCGCCACCACAATCACTTCGGCACACCCCTCACGTCTCTTAGCCGCATGGCGTACACGATCCGGCACACCCCTCACACGTTTCGTGGCCCCATAGGGAGCTGCCCCGCTTTCGCCCCACCTGCTTTGCGGCACTCGCATCCGCATATGGTTGGGTCCTTCGCCAGGGAAATGTTGTTCGTCTCGGTTATGGGCCCCGACAAGGGTGCGGAGAGACTCACAATCGGAAGCGCTGGCCGTCCTGGGCTGGTCGTGAAGCCTGCAGTCTCTGGCCTGCCAAAAAGTGCGCCTCTCCCCTCGCCGGCTCGCCTCGCGATTCGGAAACGCCCTGGTCCAGTCAGCGCCAACGAGTGTCGGCCAAGACCACGTCGAGAACGCATAAATAAGCAACCCCATGCGAACCCTTACCCCTGCAGGTGGGATGTCTGAAAAAACGGACGGGCTCTGCATTGAAAGGATGCCAGCAGCCAAGAGAACCCCAGCGGCGGTGTCCGATACCCCAGCGCCGACCAGACCCGTCGGGGCTGAGTTCGCAAGTGATCGCAGAAAAACAGCTCCCAAACCTGGGTCAGCGAATGGAAGAAGGGGCGGCTCCACATGGTTCCTAGACCCGGGCCCGCCAGAGGGGATCTGGGTGCAGGCTGATCCAACCCGCGCCCTCCGCCCAACTGACTCGCCCCCCGAAAAGGCCCCGGGAGGCCTCCAAAAACACCTCGGTGGCCTCCGGGCGGCTCCCAGGAAAACCGCAGAAGTCCCAAGATGGCCTCTAGAGGCGTGGTTCTCTTTCTCATCCTCTTCCTGGTCGTCCCCCTTCTCGTCCATGACCTCCTCCGTTATTTTCCTCTCCGCAGCGTCCCCCAAAAGAGCTCCACCACGGCCGGGGGGACCTGTAGTCCGATAGTCGGCCCCCTTCCAGCTTTACGTAGAAAGTTTCCCCCCAGCGGGCGAATTCAGAAGGCAGGGGGCGGCTGTGATTCGGCGAAGGCGGCTTCGATACATTCGGAAGAAGCTGTGTGCGTGTGTGATGTGATGATGAATGCGGTGGGAGATCCCCGCAAGAAACATCGCCTGAAGGCAGCAGTGACGGCAAGACACATCGAAGTGACCTAGCTCCGATTGGTTCGCGACGGGTTCTGACAATACCAAATGCAGGCTGCATCCAAAATGAAGGGCCTTTGCGGACCAGCTCGGGGCATCAACGCCTCGTGCAATCCATGCATGTGGCATGCACGTGGAGGACGAGCGCCAAGGAACGGGAATCTCTGGTCTCTCTTAGGCAGCCTCTGTAGTGGTGGTGGATATGGGGGGTCCTCTTGGGGCCCTCTTGGGGCGTCTCGCGGGCCCCTTTCGGCAGCCTTGGGGTTACGTCTTCGCCGTAGTCGTGCAAATTGTGAACGGGGGCAGGGAGAGAAGGAGAGTGGAGGGAGGGCGCAGGAGAAGGAAGGAAACAGGGAGGGATCAGATAGGACAGGAAGGGAGGAGGGAAGGAATGCAAGAAGCAATGGCTAAACAATGTTTGCGTCTCCATCCTCGGCCATTCCTCATTCCGTCCGCCTTCCTCCTCCTCTTCCTCCTCCTCCTCCTCCTCTTCCTCCGTCTCCCACCCCCCCTCCCCCTCCCCCTCCTCCTCCTCCTCCTCCTCCTCCTCCTCCTCCTCCTCCTCTTCCCACCCCTCCTTCTATGTATGTATGGATGTATGGATGGATCGATGGATGGATGGATGGATGTATGCATGCATGTGTGTGCGCGTATGTATGTATGCATGTAAGTGTGTGTACGCATGCATGTATGCATGTATGTATACAGGTATGTTTATGTGTGTACGTATGAATGAATGAATGAATGAATGAATGTATGCATGCATGCATGCATGCATGCATCTATGTATGTATGTATGAATGAATGTATGTATGCATGTATGTACATGTGTGTATGTGTGTATGTATGTATGTATAACTGCATGCATGTATGCATGCATGTATGTATGTATGTATGTATGTGTGTACGTGTGTATGCATGTCGGTATGTGTGTATGGAAATATGTATGTATGCAAGTACGTGTGGGTATATGTATGTGCGTATGCATGTGTGTACGTACACATGCATGTATGATTATGTGTATGTATGCATGTGTGTATGTAGGTCTGGATACGTGAGTGTATGTGTATGTACGCATGGATGCATGTATGTATGTGTGCATGTATGTATGTATGTATGCATGCATGCATGCATGCATGTATGTATGTATGTATGTATGTATGGCTGTATGTATGTATGTATGTATGTATGCATGCAGACATGCATGCATGCATGCATGCATGTATGTATGTATGTATGTATGCATGCATGCATGCATGTATGTATGTATGTATGTATATATGAATGTATGTATGTATGTATGTATGTATGTGTGTATGTGTGTATGCCTGTTCGTACGTACGTATGTATGTATGTTTGTATGCATGTATGTATGGATGGATGTGTGGACGTGTATGTATGTATGCATGCATGCATGTATGTATGTACGTATGTATGTATGTACACGTGTATGTAGGTGTATAGTTATGCGTGTATGTATGTATGTGTGTATGCATGTGCATATGTGTGTATGCATGTATGTATGTATGTATGTATGTATGTATGTATGGGTGTATACTGTGTGTTGGATGTTGTATGTTGTGTGTAGTGTGTTGTGTGTTGCACGTGTCTGCATATAAATATATGTATATATGTATGTATATAGATATGTGTATACGTATGTTGTATGTTTGTTGTATGTGTACGTAGATACGTGTACACTTCATCTGTGCATGTATTGGTCCAAGTGCCACGGGCGGCCTGCGGGCGGGGCGGAAGGGGTGACCACAAAAAACACAATCCCACCGTGCACAATCGGCAACTTCCAAAACGTCAGATCGTTCAATCTCGACCGATTCCGGGTCGCTGGCGGCGTTCAACGTTGAACGCCGGCGGCGGGGTCGCCGCTGGTCGACAGGACGCCAACCTACCCTGAGGAGGCCTCCCATCGGGGACCCGGCAGAGGGGGTCGGAGGAACGCACCGCATCACCAAATGCATCGGCGACGTCGGCGTGGGGCACCTCGGGCCCCACCTCGAGCCGCACCGCCGATGCGTGCATCGGCGATGCGGCGCGATGCCCCCCCCCCACTCTGCTCGAGCCCTGTCTGGGAGGCCCGGGTCCAAGCCGCGGGCAGGGAGGGGCGTCCTTGAGGCCCGCGGCCTCAAACGCCGGGGACACCAGGTTCTTGCCCATGCAGCCTGCCGAGGCGGGGGGGCCACGGCAGAAGAGGGACGATCGATCATCCTCAAAGCGGGTGTGGGCGCCAGCGTGTGCCTGTCCACCATAAGCCCCTCGGTGCGTCTCCAGCGGCGCCCATGGCGGCCTGCAACCTGGCATGAAACAAATGGGTCCTGAAGACAACGGGTCCAGGACCAGGGCCTTCCCCGGGAACAGCTCTTCATCCTGACTTGTATTTTTGAGGGGGGCCCGGGACACACAAGCACATAGACAAAATAACAGGATTCCCCACATTGCCCCATAGTTTCTGGGCTTTTGTCTTCCCCCCCACTTCCCACATTTTCCATATTCCTGTGGAGTCGAAGATTCATTGTGTGTCTGCGTGTGTTTTTTGTTCCCCCTCCTGACCTGACTTTTGGCGGTCCGCGGGCTCGGGGAGGGCCCCGAGAGGCAGAAGGACGGCAGAAACGATCGGGCGTCGGACTTTTCAGGACCCCGATGCTTCGAAGATGGCGGACGCCTGCTGCGCTTAAGTCGGGCCTGTCCCCCTACAGGCCGATGTTGGACAAACAATTAAGAATCCCCCCCAAACAAATACCCTATAAAAATGTGAAAAAATCAAAAAATAGTTCCCAGACGATTAGTGGACTGTTTTTTAACATTCCCCCTGTAGAGGGACAGGCCCGACGTAATGCGAACTACGTGCTACCGGCGGAGCTGCGCGGGGTGAGCACACGCTCGGCTCGTGCACGCGCCCTGAGAACCATCGGGGCGATTGGCACGCCCGAGGTGGGTACGGAGAGCAGCTGGATACGAGACCCAACAGCAGGTGCTACCCCAAACAGACAGCGGCCGCTGTCGGGCAGGCGACCTTCTGTCTAAAATTTGGCAGCGCCCGCGGCGACGCCGACATCGAGCCCTGCCCCAAATGGAGAGAACTGCTGTCCGTCTTCGTCGCAATTTGAGGCCTCCCACATGGGGTCGGAGCAGATGGGGTTAGAGGATCTCGCCGCATCGCCGGTGCATCCACGATGCATCGGCGCCATCCGCGTGAACGTCGGCCTCCCCATCGAGCCGCATCGCCGATGCACCGACCCCGTCGGGCCCCGTCTGGGAGGCCCAGAGACGGTGTCATGGTAGAGCTTCAGCAGTAACCGAAGCTTCAGTCTAGACGATCGGGACGCGTGGAATCTGTCTGCTACTCGAGCTATGGCCGAAACACCGCTCGCATTCCGTAACTCTTTGGGGCACATGTTCGGCGCGTCGACTTGATCTCAATATACCTCGTCGAGCTCTTGGTTCGGCCAGAGCTGGAGGAATTCGGTGACCGTCTTCGCCACCCTCCCCTCCGCACCCATCCCGGTCGCACGGGGACTGGGCCAGCTTGCAGGGCCTCCACTGAGGAGCCGAAGCTCAGATCGGACTCCGGCGTCGACCCGGATCTGGATCGAAATCGAACCTGTATACACCCTGCGAAATACTCAAGAAATCATGGGTTCAGAAATTCATAGCCTCAGGATTTCAATAATAACCCCAAATTTCTGTTAACCTCTTAGGAGTTGCATTGGAACATTAAGAATAGACGAGACTCTGGCCGAAGACGCAAGTTTTCTTGAGCATCGCCCAGGGTGTTCGGTGGCAACTCATGGGAGCCTCCCATACCATCTTGTCGGCTCTTGCGAATCGACGCTAATCGACTCTAGTCGACGCTAAGCGACGCTAAATCGACGCTAACCGACGCTAACTGATGCTAAATCGGCGTTCTCTCATCGACCCCCAGACGCTAATCGACGCTAACCGACGCTAAAGACGGAATTGAAAGGGTACACCAGGCTCCCATGACTTGCTACCGAAAGGGTGTACTCGACTCGGAGGGATCGAACCTGAGCGCCAGAGACGGCCGCCTCGGCCTGCGCGCCGGGAGCGGACAGAGGCCGGCTCGCCGCAGAGGGGGGGCGCGGCCGCCCGCCAGCGGGGCCCCGCCGTGGGCCGCCGCGGGCCGCCGCGGGCCGGCGGGAGGAGGCAGGGCGGAGATCCGACCGCGCGGAGAGGTGGGAGCCCAGACCCCCTCGGGTCATGAAAAAATCACGACGGGAGGTTTTTCGCCATTTTCGGCCTCTGGGGGCCCTCACCGGGCCTCGGGACCGTCAACAAACGACTCAGGATGAAGAACCGGTCCCGGGGAATGGGTCTGGACCTCTTGGGGTCGCGTCATGAAAAAATCATGACGTCGGGGGTCTGGGAGCAGCGCACAAGAACACGTCCGAGAGGAGGAGGAGGAGGAGGAGGAGGAGGAGGAGGAGGAGGAGGAGGAGTGTAAACCCAAGACTCATCAACGATGTTGGAGTACATCCACCCTCCAGGCTCCCCTCTGCATGAACCCCTGCAAAGGCGCATTTGCACTGAGAGAAGTGACCTGTTGGGATAGAATCGTGCGAAGATCCTGACGCGCGCCCGAAAACCTGCTCATGACTTCAACTCCACGAATCACTGCGCCTGTTGCGTCTTGACAATCCTGAACCGTGCCAAAACACCAATCCTGAGATTTCCACATCGCGGATCAGCGTACCCGTTGCGCCCTGACAATCCTGAATCGCTCCAACACGCCAGGTCTGGTGCGTCAACCGTGAAAATCCGTGAGCCGATGGAATGTTTTGGCACGACTGTACGCGGCGCTAAAGCGAGAACCACATTTTGAAAAAGAGCCGCCCTCAATCCGTCAACCTCTTGCGAATTTTCAAAACGAATGTGCGAGGCGCTGGGGCGAAAACCAATTTGAAACCTGCCCGCCCATAATATGAAACTCTCGCAACTTCTGAAGACAATTGTGTACGGCGCTAATGCGAGAGCCACATTTTGAAGACCTCCCGCCATCCATCTGTGAAGCGGTTACAAAAATTTAAAACGAATGTGAGCGGCATTGGGGCGAAAACCACATGTTGAAAACCGCCCGCCCTCCATTTGTGAAACTGCTGCCAATTTCTAAGCTTCAAGTTCGTCAATGGTAAAGAATAACGATTCAAACGAAACGCCCTGGCGGCCAAAAATCCTTGCACTTCCGGAAGTTCGGCGCGGAGGAGCTCCCGTGATCAGAGCCCTGGGCCCCGCCTTTCCGCGGCACGCCTCGAGACCGCACCTGGCCATGCTCTTGCTCTACTCTACACCGCGTTCGGTGTGTGAGGCGGCGGCGGCGGCGGAGGCAAGAACTCCGCCGCGAAGGCCTCCCTCCGGACGAACTCCGAAGGCGCAGCTGTGGGGGCGGCAAACGGCGGCCGACGTTCCTGCAGGTTTTTAAACTTTCAGCGCGGATGCTATCCCGAGACCCGGGCCCCGGATCCCCACCTTTCCCCGGCATGCCTCGAGGCACTGCCCGGCCGTGCACGTGGAACATGATTTTTTTTGGTCGACGATGGCACGGGTTGCCCGTGGAGTGAGTATCGTTTAACCGATCCCCATCCCCAGCGGCGTGGCCTGGGCCCCACTGGCCGATTTACCCCCCTAGATGGGGATATGGGCCGCCCCCTTCGGGTTTCGAGGGGCATATCCCCAACTGGGGGGGTAATTTGGTGGGGGTCGCGCAGGGGATGGGGATGGGGATGGGGGTTGGTTAAACGATACCGATGGAGGGGTGGGAGGGGAGATGCCAGCCGATAAGCACACCATTTCGTCTTGGGCAGCCCTGCGTGAGCCCGCGCGCGCGCCCGTGCTGCGTAATTACCCCCTTCGGACCTGCGCAGCCGACAGGGCCGTGTTATCCGACGGGGGGGGGGGCTTGCGGGGCCGACAACACGGGATATCGCCGGGCCTTGAACAAAAACTCCCTACTCCAGAGTTCGTAATAAAAGGGAGGGGGTCTGGACCCTCCAAGAACAGCAATTTCAGACCTCCCCCCTCGGAGAACCCTCCAGAACATCGTCCCCAGACCCCCCAGGCCCTCCAAGATAGCCTGGAAGAGACCCCCCCCCGAAATGAGGCCCCCCTCCCTTTATTACGAAATCTGGAATACCTAGGGCCCTTCATAATTACACAATGGGATTACTACTCTCCTCTCTCCCCTGGTGACGCCTGGGAAATGGCCGGTCCCCCCTTCGCGTATTTTTGTTTTACACATAGGCTTCCCGGGAAACGGGTTTTCGCTTCTTCTTTTTCAAAATGCTGCTCTCGCTGAGGCGCTGGCTTCATTTGCGGGCCACCGCTCGTTCCGAATCGCGTTCCCGCTGCAGCGCTGGCCTCATTTCCGCGCTTCCGCTCGTTCCGAATCGTGCCCCCGCTGCAGCGTTGGCGCCATTATTTCCAGAGCCATGCCATGGCATGGTTTCGGTCCTTCCAAATGGGCTTCAAAATCTAGACAATGGCCCCCCGAAAAAAAAAGTCGGAAGTGATTCCACATTCGGTGTCGATTCGTTGACTTCGTTGGTCGCAGAAGACCCTCCCCACTTTGGGGCGTCGCCACGCGATGCTGTGTCAGGCTGCAGGCGGTCGAGGCGCGCGGCACTCCAGAGGCGGCGCTCGCTGGCGCGAGGCGCTGGCGCGAATCGGCCCTGGCCGGGGACGCTCTGGTGCTGCCCGCAGGAGCCGAGGACGCCGAGTTCGAGCCCGCCAGCTTACAGGCGGCCCTGTGCGCCGTCCAGGACGCGTTGGCGGTCGTCCGCCTCCTGGAGCAGCTGGACACGCCGGCGCTGCAGGACCGCCGCCGGCGCCTCCTGGAGCTGCGTGACCCCTCCGCGTCGCACGAGTGGCTGTGGCTGGGTCTCGCGCGCGAATGGCCCAGTGGTGCCCAGGAGCGACTTCCAGGTGGCGGTCCGGCTCCGGGTGGGCGCCGTCTGCGCGAGCCCCGACTCGCTCTGCGCCCGGTGCGGCGCCTCGCTGGGTGCGACTGGCTCCCCACGCCCTCTGCTGCGCCCTGTCGGAAGCGACCCGCGGGCACTACGACGTCCGGGTCGAGGTGCTTCGGCTTGGGCACCTGGCAGACCCCACCGCCGAGACCGAAGCTCTCGGGCTCATTCCCTCTGCTCCAACGCTCCGCCCTGCGGACACCCTGACCTCAGCGGCCCTCCTGGGCCGCTTGGCGGCTTTGGACATTGGGATCACGAGCCCCGACGCCACCAGCGCGGGCGCGGACTGCTGCGACGCGATGTACCGCAAGAAGCAGGGGGACTACCTGGAGTACGAGGCGGGGCTGCGGGCGCAGGACATCACTTACGGGCCCATGGTCTGGTCGGCGTGGGGCCGCGAGCACCCGGAGACCAGCGTGATGCTCTCCGCGATGGCGGCGCAGGCGGCCCGGCGCCGTGGGCTGCGCGGCCACCAGCTGCTCCTCCGGAGGGTCCGGTGCGCCATCGGCGTTCAGCTGGCGCGCCGCGCCGTTCGGATGCTGCACTCCTGCGTGCCGCGCTTCGAGGAGGAGGACGCGGCGCTCTTCGGCAGCTACCGCGACGTCGGCGTCCGGCACGAGCCGCGGGCGATCCGGCTCCGCGCCGGCGACGCAGACGCGAGGCCTGGCGAGGCGGAGGGGGCGCCAGGCGCGACGCCGGGCGAGCACGGCGGCCGCAGCCCAGGGCCGACCGAGCGGGGCAGCCCGGAGCCGACGGCGCTCC